>KE153421.1:1197-11254 GCA_000411095.1 Aethionema arabicum
TGAACTGCTTTAAACTATATGATTTATTGGTCTCTGACCCATTTAAAAATCGATTGTTCTTCTAAAAACAAAAAGTACTCGTAAATAACAAAAATAAGTTTTTTGAAAAATGGATAACTATTACAAGTATTTTTTTTCTTAAATCGATTACGACAAATTAAACTTTTTTGTATCATGGAAACAATTACCATTTATTTGTTTATTTTAATAAACAATTTAAACAAAATCGTGTTTAGTACTCCAATTACGTTAGAAAATATCGGCCAAAAAACAAGTCAATCACGTTCTTAGGAACTGTGTATCATTATTATTATTTAAAGTAGTGAATTAGGTTTGTATGATTTTTATAAGAATGCTTGTCTAATGTCATCGCTTTTCTTGTAATTTCAATAAGCAGAAGAGTATTAAATTGCAATCTCTTTTACCAAGAAAAATAGTAATTTAATTAAAAAAAAAAAAAAAATGGAGAGAATATATATTCGGAAAACGACATACATAAAGAGGTCCTTAGAATTTAATGCTTCACATTTACTCGTTCACCCACACACCCCTTTTGTCTTTTTATTCACCTTTTCATTTTCAAATATTTTTATTGTTTTATTATCTTATTTTACTTTATTTTATGTTTTCTTTCTGATAAGAGGTCATAATTAGAGTTTAATTTTTTTTTTCCAATTTTAGAGTTTGATTAGTAAAATTAGAGTTTAATTAGTAAAACTAACCTTCGCAAAAAATGTTTGAGTTATAACATTTTTTTAAAATCTCCCATTATATTCTATAACTTACTAGTAAAAATATTTTTATTTTGGAATAAATTAATCTGTTTCTTTTCTAACTAGTATTATAAATAACATATATAGTTAACAATTAAAATTTATGTGGAATTTAGAAATTGACTAAGTTAAAGTTTATTTTTCAGAATTATACTAATCGCTTGCATTTCTCAAAATACATTCTATTAATGTTAATGGTCAAAATTATCTTGGATTTAAAAGACAAAAAATTATAGCACTAACGAAATGAGATTATATAATTAACTAAACTAGATTTGTGTAAGGGCATCTCCAATGTATTATCTCATTTTTCACTCCAAAATGGAGTTGTGTTTTACTCCAATGTATTACCCTATTTTCTATTCAAAAAAAATATTTTAAGAAATATTCTTTAAAATATACTTTTTTTAATTGCTAAAATAACTTTTTATTTATTCAAATTACAAACTAACCTACTAATTTTGTTTTTAAAAACTTTCATGAAATATGACATATATTTAAATATAACTATAAATATATAAAGAAAATATATAACATAATTTAATTATAACCATTTAAATATTTTTTCCACAAATAATCAACTAAAGCATTTCGAAGAGAAAATATGAGAAGATAGATTGTAATTGTATCGAGTTAAAAAAAAAAGATTGTAATTGTATATATTTTAATATGTTTATTTTATTTTTAATATTTGTATGTATTTTTATATTTACTATTGGTTTATTGAATAAAATTTTCAATTAAATATGCTTATTTGTATTTTAGAATACAAATAATTATCAAAACATTTAATTATAAATCATAAAATAAAATGATTAAAATTTGAAGGACTCATTTATAAATAAAAAAGTTCATCTTCAAAATGGAGATAAATTTGGCAATACCCCAAATTTGGAGAAAAAAATGACAATACTCCATTTTGGAGATGAAAATGGGGTGGGGTTGGAGTAATTTTTACTCCAAAATGACATTTGGGGATGAAAATGGGATAGAGTTGGAAATGGCCTAAGCAAAACAAAATATGCCCATGAGTCTCCATGACCAACTATCTAAATTTTTTTTTTTATATAGTTTTGACAATCATACGAGAAGTTCTGGAGCTTTCGCCAAATCGTAGTTTTCTCAGTTGAGATCGACATTTGATTATGAGGTTTTGGGCCACATAACTATCCCTCCCCATTTTGAAGACTAGAACTCGGATTAATGGTGCTTTCGCAATGTTTAATTTTTTATACATGAGTTTTATTGTTGAAATTTATCACCGATCAAACGATAAATAAAAAACACATGTTTAACGATAAAACTTACCAACCAAACTTCAATACAAATTATTGAATAGACAACAACAAAATAAACATAAAATTTGTTGTCATCGTCGTTATCTCCAAACGTTAAAAACGAATGTCCAATATCTGCATGCAAAGTCCATGTATATATCAATAATTTATATATATTGCAAATTTGCCATATATAAAATATATATATGGGTTAGTTTTATCATCCGACACAATTTCATATGAAGAAAAAACAATTATACCGATCACTAGAAACGCCGTGCCACACTGCTTATATTATTTATTCAATTTCTTTTTTACTTTGCAATATTAATTCCGTTTGTATGGTATGATTTTTTTTCTTCTAGAATGTATAATATAAAGCGTAAACCACAAGTTGTTGTAACAAATTATTTTTGTTGCAAAATATTTCATAATTTCAAATTTCCAATATACAACATTAGTTTTTAAAACTTATTTTTTTTATCGTTGACCGTTTTTTTTCATTTTAGGCAATATAACTAATTTGTGTGCATTATAAGACAACATCTAATTCACAGATAGCTTATAATATTTTTTTTGTTTGTAAAACGAAACAATAAATTCAATTTATCTTCAATAAATCATGTATTACCATCTGTGTTCGACAAATCGGTCTAGACGGCCGTCTAGACGTTAAACGCTTCTAGATCGTTTATACCGCTTTCTCGAACAATAGTCACAACTAACAAATTTTATTTTTTATTTTTTTACGAAACGTCTAGTGAAGTTTCGCTAAATTTATTTTATTATAAGAATTTAAACTTTATATTTTTTTATTAAGTTTCCTTTAGATAATAAAACTAAAAACTATTGACCCATTTTTTTAAATGTAATATGAAATAATTTAAGTTATCTTTTATATTTTATATTTTATATTATATGATTATGACATATATATATATATATATATTAAAATCGTCTAGNNNNTAGACCGTTTAAAATCGTTTAGACCCCGACTAGACATTCTAATTGTTAGATTGAATATCACCGTTTGAATATTACCTCGCGCTTTCACGAACATTGATTACCATAATACCACATATCTAAACTCTTACATTAACTTTTAAAACTTAAATTAAAATAAAAAAAAGTAGTGAGAAAATTTAAAGTGATGATAACTATTTAAAAACAGATTAGTCCCAAACGAACGATACAAAATGGATTGAACAGTACAAATAAAGTAAATGATAATAAACCACAAATTTGTTTTACTATTCGTAAAAAATAGCGATATGAAACATTTCCGAGACAATTTATATATGCCGCACCGCCCTCTATTCGCGAGCTTAATCTAAAAATTGATTTGCCTTCGTGTTGTGTTGCGTCACTTTCATATTCCATGGTGCTATGTTATGTCATTTTCAGAATGTAAATAGCATTTAAAATATTTAAAAAATCAAATTAAACTATAGAGTAATTAAGAAATAGTACTTAATATTTCTCCCTATTTTTTTTTTTGTTGATACTAAAAATCAAAATTCTCTTTAACCAAATCGGACTTGATTCTTGTAACATAGTGTTCAAAGTAGTTACGAAACTCGGACGACAAAACATTAAAAGCAACAATTTTCTTTGTGGTACCAACATTTAATGTATAACCTAATATCATATAATAACATATTCATTATTACAAAAAAAAATTAATTACATAAGGTCAAGGACCGCCGCATGCTTATATAAAACACATTGAGTTTTTACTAATTATAATTAAATCTGATAATTATAATTCCAGTCAATGATTCATGAGAGAATGTTGAAAAAGTAGAAAGAAAGTAAGGGGTTAAAATAGAAAGAAAATAAAATTAAGGGGTGAAAAAGAAAAAAAAAGTAAAATAAGGGATGATAGCAATTTAACAAAGAAGAAAACAAGTGTTACTGGATTTGCCAGCAACTGGACTGTGACACATGATTTGGCCATAGAAAAAAGGTAACTGCTTTTCATCTCACCATTATAACTCTTTCTCTCTCTCTTTCTTTTCCATGGTGGGTTTCTTTGGATCTCTGCAACAAAGCTCAAAGCTTTGCTCAGAAGTTACCAGAGAGAATCAGAAAACCGAGAACAAAGATTTCCCCTTTCTTTTTGTTTCTACTTAAAAAAACTATCTTGGCTACTTAATTTTTTTGCTTATGGTCAAATGTATTCTTCTTCACTCTTCTTCTCTTTGGTCTGAGACTTTTGTTGCTTTTGGGTGTGTGAAAGAGAAAATGAGAGAAAAGAAGCAACATTCTCTGCATTTTTTTACCTAAGTCTCTTCGATCTACATCTGGGTTTGCAGCATTTTAGAGTAAATATGAGGAAACATGGATGGCAACTTCCTTATCACCCACTTCAGGTACTAAATCTTCAGTTTCTTCTTTGTTTCGACTCATGTTTGTTGTAGGGTTTTGATTTGTGAGATTGATTTTGTGGGGTAGGTGGTTGCTGTTGCTGTGTTCTTGGCTTTAGGGTTTGCTTTCTACGTCTTCTTTGCTCCTTTTGTTGGAAATAAGATGCTACAATACATTGCTATGGGCATTTACACTCCCCTGGTAAGTGAAACTTCCCTCTTTTTGAGTTTCTGAGATCAAATCTGGGTTTACTTCATGAATTCTCCGACGTTTTAAGACTAAAAATATATAAAATTCTGTACTTATGGCCGTATATGTGTTGTCTTTATTATATGGTCTTGCACTTTTAGGGACATTCTTATCTTCTCTGAATTTGAGTATACCTTTGGTTACTTAATTCAACTTTTTCTTGTTAAATTTGTTAAGTTATAGCTAATTAGGGAAAATGGATTTGCTCTTGTCTTCTTCTTGGATCCTTATTTGGTTTCATTAAGAGATTAGAAGTCTCCACTTATTCCTGTAAATGGATAAGTTATCTCTTAGATATTTTCTTGATTCTAAGTCATTCTGGTGTGTTATGATTAAATCTTTGATCTTATATCAGTAGTTTTCCATCTTCAGATCCTTATATTTTACCTTAATCTTAGAGATAAAACTAGCCTAGCATCTGTTCCTAGTCTGCCATCATTTCAAAGTTCAAGAATGTGGTGCCATTTAAGCTTAAACTTTCTATTTTGAAGTTCAATTTTTGTGCAAAATGTGGCACAGTCATGACCAACCTAGAATGAAATCGTTTTTCTCAGATTACATGTGTGTTTGGATTGTATATATGGTGTGCGGCTTCAGATCCTGCAGACCGAGGTGTTTTCCGGTCAAAGAAGTACCTTAAAGTACCTGAAAATGAAAAGCTTTCTCAATCAAAAGATGCAAAAGATGGAAACGGATCAACGTCTTCTAGACTGCAAAAAGGCGGTGCTAAATCTCTTGATGGCACAAGTGTACAGGATTCAGGAATAGAAGCTAAGAAGAAATCAAAATCATCAGAAAGTTCTTCTCTCCTGCGTGTGCTCTGCTCTCCTTGTGCATTGATTTGTAGTTGTTGCAGTGGAAAGGATCATTCTTCTGAGCAACACATGAGCGAGGATGGGATGTTTTATTGCAGTTTGTGTGAAGTCGAGGTTCGGGGAACATTTGATCACAAACTTGCTCTAGCTTAAGGCTAATACTTGTCTGGATTGAAATGTTATGTTCCTTTTTTGTAGGTCTTCAAATACAGTAAGCATTGCAGAGTTTGTGACAAATGTGTGGACAGTTTTGATCATCACTGCAGGGTATGTTCCGATTTGCCCGAAAGTTTTCAGTTTCTTCTTCAACCCTTTCATTTTGCTTGATTCTGATATTCTTTTGCTTATGGACTTCTCTAGTGGCTAAATAACTGCATTGGCAAGAGGAATTACAAAAAATTCTTCAGTCTTATGGTCTCAGCTATTATTTTGGTAAGGTTACAAAGAGTATCTACTTACATTAACCAACTTTTTCAAGTTTAATGCATAATTAACTTGTGGAAAAACGTTGTTTATCTGAAATTGCAGCTAATTATGCAATGGTCGACCGGGATTTTCGTGCTTGTACTATGTTTACTGCGAAGGAACCAGTTTAATACCGACATTTCCTTAAAGCTGGGAAGCAGTTTCTCGCTAATCCCATTTGTTATCGTTGTTGTAAGTTATCTTCTCAGGGAACTTTTCTTCCCTATTGTCTCCTGTAAATGCAAAGATAAGACAGATAAATTTTTCTTTTGCAGGGAATTTGCACTATATTAGCTATGCTAGCGACAGTGCCACTTGCTCAGCTTTTCTTCTTCCACATTCTTCTCATAAAAAAGGTAGTTTCCAATGCTCAAGAACGTACAAAACTCACTCTTTAAGCTATGCCAGGGATGTTATGTTGTGACTTATGTAGTGAATTTCTGAACAGGGAATCAGTACATATGACTACATTGTTGCGCTTAGGGAACAAGAGCAAGAACAGGAAGCTGGTGGTGGTCAACAGAGTCCGCAAATGTCAATGATCAGTTCGTTTACCGGACTAAGCAGTGCAAGCTCCTTTAATACATTTCACCGTGGGGCATGGTGCACACCGCCACGTTTGTTTCTTGAGGATCAGGTACGGTTTTAAACTCAACTCTTTACACAAAATCTTGCTCTAATCTCTACGTTTTGTTCGTGTTTCGGTGTCCAGTTTGATGTAGTTCCTCCAGAGAATGCGTCTGTAAGTTCATATGGTAAGAAGACTGTAGTTGAGGAACGTGTCAAGAAGAAGAACCAACCTGTAAAGATCAGTCCATGGGCACTAGCGCGGCTCAACGCAGAAGAAGTTTCAAAAGCAGCAGCAGAAGCGAGAAAGAAATCGAAGATACTTCAGCCTGTGGCGGCAAGAAGAGAAATCCAAAATCCATTTGGTTTAGAAGCAGGCAGCAGCTTTGGAAGCAGTGGCCGGAGAATGTTCCCGACAAAAGGCGATGCTAATACTGCTGCAATGAACGGGAAACGCAGACAATCGAAGCGGATACGGTTACCAGCTGAATTACCTCTAGAGCCATTGATGAATGTACAAACAAAAGCTATGGAGACTTCTTCTAGTTCATTAGCACCTCTTCAACTTGAAGCAAGAAGTGCATTTCAGACGAGCAGAGCAATGTCAGGCTCTGGTGTTATCATTGGACCATCTTCTTCACCAGAGAGTAGCTTAGATTCCAACGATATTCATCCGTTTAGAGTTTCTTCTGAAGCTGAAGATTCAGCTCAGCTTACTGGTGGGTTTTCTTCAGCTCTTGGTCTGATTGGTCAACAGAGAGGACAACAAATGATGATTCCATTGTCGAGATCCACAAGTGATGGCTACGAAGCATCTGGTGGGGAAGATAGTGATCAGGTACCTTCTAGAAACATCCATAAATCAAGATGATAGAGACAAAACATAGTTTTTCGCTTGAAGGATCGAAATTGGCATTCACATTCTTGATTCAGAGTGTCAGCTAAGAGCTTAAAGGATAAATCATCGGAGGAGAAAATGGAAAGAAATCTTTTTTGTGGATTTTTATTGAACAAAGCTCTCATCTTTTTAGGGATTTGACCAGAACTTGTTTGTGAAAAATGGTATTCAAATGCGATTCATGGATTTGATTTTGACTTTCACCTACCGAATTAATGATTTGATAATCTGAGCACTGAATTGAATATAGTAAGTATTAAATTGAGGATTTTGATTGTTTGTCAGAGATTAAAGGTAATATTTTTAATGAATTCCTATGTTCTTTTGGGATTTAGTTGCAGAGAAGAAGCAACACCCAGATGGCTTGATATAGAAAGATCTCGTATCCACGCGTATTCCTTTCTTGTATAAATTGCTATTTGTTCACTTTCTGTTAGGACCCGAATTTCACGCTTTTGTGTGTACCCTTTCGTCCTCCATACTCGACCCTGTGCACTTTTTTCCCAAGCTTCTGAATCGTGAATTCTGTTTCTTGTAATACCAAAATCTCTTCGATTTCATGCATAAAATGCAGTGGTAAATCCGAAAACTATCTTCAATTTTGTAGAGAATCCAGAGAATCTAGAATCGAGAATTCTTCATTTCGTTGGAATTAGGGCTCCCATGGCTACGGGTTCCCCTTTTCGGAAACTCGACATAGAATCATCATCTACTCATCATCAATTTCACTCCATGAATGCTCTTGAGATCCTTAGGGAAACCATACGCATTCTCCGGTATAATCTCGGCGCATTCATCTTAATCGATGCTCTATTGATCTGTCCTGTCTCCGCAATTCTTTTACCTAACCTGTTCATTGATCAATCAGTGGTTAATACATTCACAGTGAGGTTACTCTTAGTAGCTACCAGTGGTTTACCTTTACGACCTTTCGTGAAACATTCATGTCAGAAATTTGCAGAAACCGCAGTTTCTTCAGCGATGTGTTTTCCTCTGTTCATCACTCTTTCTCTTCTATCAAGAGCAGCAGTGGTTTACTCTGTAGATTGCACATATTCTCGGAAAAAAGTTGTGATGAGTAACTTGTTAGTGATAGTTCAGAGGCTATGGAGACGTCTTGTGTTAACCTACTTATGGATTTGTATGGTAATTGTTGCTTGTCTTACTTCATTCTGCGTCTTCCTTATCTCCATTTGTAGCTCTCTGTATGTTCTTGGGTTTTCTCCAGATTTCAATGCTTATGGAGCAATTCTTATTGGTTTAGGGTTTTCAATAGTGTTTGCAAACGTTATAATCATTTGCAACACAACAGTTGTGATCTCTATACTTGAAGATGTTTCAGGGCCACAAGCTTTGATTAGAGCAAGTGATTTGATCAAAGGGCAAACACAGGTTGGTTTGTTGATATTTCTTGGGTCAACGATTGGATTGACTTTTGTGGAAGGGCTTTTTGAACATAGAGTGAAGAGTTTGAGCTATGGAGATGGATCTTCAAGGATTTGGGAAGGTCCACTTTTGGTGTTTATGTATTCATTTGTGGTTCTTATAGATACAATGATGAGTGCTGTGTTCTATTTTAGTTGTCGATCTTATAGTATGGAAGCTGTTGAAGCTTTAGAAGCTTCTGGATGTGAAACTAGACCAATTCTTGAAATGGTGGTTGGTGATAAAGATTTATTATGAGTTTGTGGGTTAGATTCAGGGGAAAAATGTGTATTTTTTGATGTGTATGAAAAGAGATTCTGCTTCATCATTCTTTTTTCATGGCTGTTTTGTGTTTCTTTTTTAGGGTTTTTATTTTACATAATTTCGTTATTGATATATGATGAAGATGGTAAAACTCGTAGTTTTTTATACTTATGTGGTTAACCAACTATTGGAACACAACATTTTGTGTTCAATGGAGCTTGTAAACATATATGTTTCTAATATTTTTGGGTAAATTGTAAGAAAAAGACTACATTAATAAAAAAATATTAATTTTAAAATACGCAAAAAATAAATTTAACGTTTGATATTTCATATCAAGCAAAGTCTGTAATCTTATTTCGTTAACGTCCTGTTGAATTTCTTAAACACTGTTAAATTTGCACAAAAAACTGAAAACTTTTTTTCAAAATTTTATTTTTAATACATGTGAATTTAGTCCGAAATTTATTTAAAAGTCAGTATATTTCGACTTAAAATTTATCGTGTTTGTTAAAGTATGTTAAATTTGAAAGGAAAATTATATTACAAATAATTTAAAAATTAACGAGGCATGTTTGTTTTTTGCAGTTTATAATTTTTGTTAATTACATATATTATCATTAATTCATTTATACACAACTTAACTTCTAAATTGTAAAACAAATACATAAATTTAAGAATTAATTAATGAAAACAATATTTATAAGTTTTTTTCTTAAAAAAATATGAAATATCCCAATTTTTTTTATTTAATACTCCACATAACATATTTTAATAAATAATTAATGATTTTTTACTTATTCTTTTTTCTTAAAATATAGGAATTATAGTGATACAAACCTCGCGCTTTGATCATTTCGTAAAAAAACATGAAGTTAGGGATATCAATTCGGGCTAAAGCCCACGGGCTATCACGGCCCGACCTTGAAAATACACGGGTTCAGGCTCTAATATTTG
>KE153421.1:23357-41286 GCA_000411095.1 Aethionema arabicum
CAATATTAAAATATTTTACTATTTTATAGTATATTTTAATATTTTAAAATGTTGAAGATAACGATTATTTTTCAACCGCTTTTTAGAATTAACTTAATATTTATATATACTCGTTTATATCTTAGTTTCAACAACTTTTAATTGATATCAAATTTTTTTTCTCATAAAATCTATAAAAAAAAATCACTTAAAATTCTCCAACTACCCTATTTATCAATTGTGTTTACATCTTTGACGTTATTCACAGTTTCTCATCATTTTTCTTTCTATTTCATAGGTTTATTTAGATCTCTTCATTCTATCAACTTCATAGTTTTGCTTGGATTTTTACATACATCTTACATTTTTTTCCTTTTAATTCATAGTAATTTATATTCATATGTTTATTTAGATCTCTTCTTTCTATTTTTAAATGCCACATATAACATATTTTATGATTTTTTTCAGGTACCGTTGATATAGAAGATGGAAAAGAAATTTACGTTCAGGTTATTCAGAGTTTCTCACAAATTTTTTATATGCTGTTTAATTTTTTTTCATTTTGAAAACGATTATACTAATATTTTGTTTTTACATAAGGTATTGTTACAATTTATATTTTTATATGCTCTTCAAATTTTATTTCTTTTGACAAAATAAATAAAATTTAACTAAATTTGAATTCACTTATTTAAATATTTCTTCAAATTTTTTTTCTGCTCTATTTACTTATTTGAATTCAAAATAATTTTTATTTGACAAAATAAATAAAATTTGACTAAATTTGGAATTTTGGAAAATTAGAAATATTTAATGAAAAATTAAATCTTTATAATTAAAAAAATATCTTATCATATAAAAACTTTACATAATTAAATATATCACATTAAAAAAAACTGTTTAAGTTAAATATATTAAATATTAAATAAAAATAATCTAAAAATCTTGAACGTTAATGAGTCATATATTATAGAGATCCCTATATTATATATAAACTTTTATTGAAAATGTATAAATTAACTGAATTTTCTAATTATAAGCGTGCATAATTTAACCAATAATGAACTATATATATTATTTTTTTTGTAAAATGAATTATATATTATAGATATTAAATAAAAAATTAATTCATATATTTCAGAAAAAAATTAATTCATTTTTCAGCAAGATCTGTTACCATTCGTTAACTGATTCTTCCCTCATTTTTTTTCTGGCTCTAGTTACTTTCTGTTAGAGAGAAATCTGTTAAGTTTTAATTACATTTTCCCGGGAAAAAAAAGTTTTCCTGGGCGAGAAAAAAAGAAAAGCGAAAGCATTCGTGGTGCAAGATCTATCTTGGTTAAAGATGAAGCGTTTCTTTTCCTGCTTCAAATGTGCAAATTCAAGTTCAAGTGAAATCCCACAGCAAAAATCAGAATCGTACAATAATCCTCGTTATAACTTAGGTGCCATTAATTCTTATTTCTCTCTGTTTCTTCTCTTAAAAAACAAGAGACTAATTTGAGGGTTCTTGTTTCCTTTTTCATTTTCACAGTTTCTTCATCTTCTCACACTCCTTTACCTCCAACGTCACCTAACAACACTTATCCACTTGACGTAAATCTCGTTAAACTTCCTGGAGAAACATTTCAATGGCGAGAAATCCTCGCTGCAACTCAGAATCAAAATCCAACACACTATCTTGGTAAAGGTCGGTTCGCCCAAGTTTACCGTTGCGATTATCCCAAAAGCTTAAAGGTACTAAACCCTAATCCCTAAATCCTTAAACCCTAATCTTAATTTGTCCTTTAATTTCTTTAATTTCAAAATTAGGTTGGAGCTGCAAAGATTCTTAATTCAATAAGCCCAGAAGGTGATGTGGAATTCAAGGCGGCGATTAATAACATATACAAATTAATTCACCCAAATATCATACAAATTCTCGGAAAATGTTACCAATCTACTCATCGGGCGATAGTATACGAATTTATGCCTAATGGCTCTCTCGATTACCATCTCTTTCGTAAGTAGACAATTTCCGTTTTCGTTTTGATCCGATTCCGGTTTATTTTTGAACTGATTCCGGTTTAGTTTTGAGTCGATTCCGGTTTAACGTTATCCGGATTTAACCGTCTTTTGGTTTGCAGCGAGCGCGGTGGTTCCTGATGGTTTACGGTTACAATGGCGTGGTGTGGATTGGGCAACGAGAATGAAAATTGCATTGCGTGTAGGCGAAGCTTTAGTGTATTTGCATACTGCAAAACAGATGATTCATCGAGATATTAAGATCGAGAATGTTTTGTTGGATGAGGATTTTGTGCCGAAATTGAGTGATTTTGGGTTAGCGATTCCAATTAGTCTAGTAGAGGGCGTGGAAACGGAACAAACGATAACTTCGATCAGGGGTACGCCAGGCTGTACAGCTCCGGAGACTTTGGCGTCTGGATCTGTATCGACTAAATCTGATGTATACAGCTATGGCGTTTTTCTGATTCAGCTTGTTACTGGAAAGAAAGCTAATGATGAAACAAGACCTTTACAGGATCGAAACATTGTTGATTGGGTGGGTAAAAAGACAAAGTTTAATTCTAGGGATTTGATTGATGGATTTGGGGTTGTGTATGGTAAGTAAGCTAAAGGGGTTTTGTTGTTTATGTTGTTTTGTGCAGATGAAGCCTTTTTGGGGAATTTTGAATCCTTACGGGTTAGTAGATCCTGGGCTAAATGATGAATTTTCAAGGGTTGGTGTAAGGAGGGTTTTAATGGCGGCGAGGATGTGCGTTAATGAGAAATCACGTGACCGGCCGGCTATGGATCATGTGCTGTCTCTGCTTCGGAGAGCTCGGGAATTACCCAATTCGAGATGATTTGATAGATTTAACAAGTTTTGAAGACGATTTTTGATTGCGTTTTGTTCTTAGTGTTTGTTGAGTTTTGAGATGAATCCTAGCTGAATCAATGCTTTGGATTTATTAACTAAAAAATAGTTGGTCGGATTTTGTTATTTTGTGAATTATCATAGCCGTTGTTGCTTCTGCAATTAGATGTATAATTGTAAAGATCATGTAATTGTAAAAGAAAATAAAAATAAATAAAATAGGTTTTGCTTCTCGTTAATACACTTTAGATTCAAGAGATGCATTAGATTAAAGGGATTCCATACACTGAGTAATACGAATAATGCCGAAACAAAACCTTCAGTCATCAGTCAAGTATAAAAGCTACACTAGCACCGCTTGGGATGCAATCTATATTTTAAAAACGTGTGAAAGTGATATACAAAAATGTGTATAATGTAAGTTTGATGTTAGGAAACAAAATTTTGATGGAACTTACTTCTTAAAGCTGATTCTGTTCGATGTAGTCATCAAAAGCAGAAGATCCACTCGACGAATCGCTTTCATATTGATCTTCTTCCTTTGAAGGAGACAGAGTTGGTGAGTGTTCCACCTTCTTAGAACCTCCTCCTGCGCCACACAAACATAGTTTTGCTTTTTATTAACTTGACAACAAAAGAAAGACTTGTGTATGTCAAAAACTAAACTAACCTTTGGTGCTTTGATTTTGGAACTTTTTAGAGTGACGCCTGATGAGTTTTTTAGCTTTAGTGATTGTCAATTGTCTTGCGAATGGAGAGAAGTCTGATTCGTTGTCACTCCACTCCCCTGGGAAGTTATCGTCTGCTTCTCCTCTCATTGTTCGAAGCACAAATTTCTTGGCCTTTCTTCTTTGTGTGTTGAAAAGACCTTTGATGGATGTAACGAATCCATCTCCTGCATTGTCACCAGGACGCTTCACCCATGCCCCTGAAGAATCTTGATCTAATCTTCCCGACTCCTCTTTATCTCCTAAGCTAACCTCATCTTTTGTCACATGGGGGGTTTTGTCTTTGAATTTCTTCATCTACAGATAAACCAAAAATAAAAAGGGTCATGATTAACACTAGCATAAGCAACGAGATGAGTTACTTGCAGGTGTGTTAGTGGTCTTACTTGCATTCCGGTTACTGATTTGAGAACTCCCCAAATTATGTGTTTTTTAACTCGAGAGAAGAGTCTTCTCCAGGTGCCACTGAACTCAACACGATGAAATGTGTCCATCAGCAGCTTCATGTCGTTCACAACAAATCTTGAACCCTCGTAAGAGATCAATAGTTCCACCTGTGTAGAAACCAAAAGTACGACGATAAGTTTTTATTATGTTTGGAAAAAAGTTAAGAACTTGCGAGATGTAAATATCGATTTGACAGACCTGACTTATTTTGATGGTATGGAATTGCATAATTTTTTGGGGCCTAGATTTTTTGTCTTCTATTGACTTTTCACCCTTTTTTTCTTCATTGGTTGAACGACCAGCTTTGGCAGTTTTGGAATCCTTTAACTTGTTTTTCGAGGAATCATGTTCCATGGAAGATAAGACAAGCTCATTAGCTACAGATTCTGCCACAGTCTCCTCCCATGTTCTGTCAAAAGAGGATGTTCTTCTCAGTTCTGACCCTGAACCACGCATCGTACTTGACTTCGGGTTTTGATTCTTTGATCCCTGAAAACCATTTTAATAAAACAGAGAACAATACATAAAAATATTTCCAGAGATGATATGAAAGACTGAAAGGAAGTAAGAAGAGAGAAAAGGAGGCAGCAGTTGTTGCGAAAACTAATTCATTATAAAGGATGCATAAAAAATAAACTCTGAAACTCACCTGGCTTAAATCAGATGCAGAGAGTGCTGCTGAAGCTTCTTGAGCGAATGAACCTTTCCTGACTCGTCTCGACCCTGCAGTTGTTGACACCTTCCACACTTCCTGGGAGCAGAATACAAGCACAAGTCAGAGTTGCATTGCAGCAGGCTATTTACTCGCTAGCTTATTAAAAAGTACAGTATAACTAACGAACCTCCCTTCTATGAGAATGTTGCTCCTCTCCTGGGAAAATATACTCCCACATCATTGTGTACATTGATTCTGTCAAATGGATTTTCAAAGGGTAGATCTCGACCTGTTAAGCAGAAACAGTGAACTACACTTATTGAGCAGCAGACACAATTACTTTAAACTTGCTGAACAACTTTTCTAAATATTCTACCTTGTCCGTTTCATTGGAAAATATAGAAAAATAAGACTTGCCTGGAAAAGTTCATACGGAGCCTGCCCGTCTTTGGGGATCCCTTGTCTTGCATCTACCTGTAACATCACTTTCCTGTATCCAATAAATTTAACACTGAGATTTTCAGTACTGAAGCTGCAAGTCTTTTTGTTTTCCAGACAGACTTTAAATGGCGAACAAAAAACTAGTACTCCACAAAGTAGTATGACAAAAACATCTACAAATTAAAAGCATAAAGCCATTCACGAATCATCTACAAGTCCACTAGATGTGTAACTGAACACTCGGCTCGATACTAGTTTTAGCTGAGAATAGAAAGTGTGTGGAAGATCGAAAAACGTCCCTCATGC
Organism: Aethionema arabicum; assembly: GCA_000411095.1. Classification (NCBI taxonomy): domain Eukaryota; kingdom Viridiplantae; phylum Streptophyta; class Magnoliopsida; order Brassicales; family Brassicaceae; genus Aethionema; species Aethionema arabicum. The sequence continues at coordinate 28,771 of KE153421.1, forward strand.
CAAACATTATAGGAAAAAAAACATCAAGGGAAAGGACACAAAGATTAGTTTAATGATCCATGTTTCTAATAGAAAGGAACTCACTTTCCCCATTCTGGAGGAGGATTCCATGCTGACAGAACAGTATCAGACTTTGCAGTAGGCAGACAGTTCCGCAGGACGAAGTATCTTGTTGTGAACAGGGTAATCCCAATATCTCTGTAGTCCCGGTCAAAATCATAAATCTGCACATATAAAGTTCAACTCCGTATACTAAGAAGTCACAATTAAATAGAAAACTTTTGTTAATGACTATTTGTTTTCAAAGATCATGAAAAATCTTCAAACTTAAGCAGAAAGCTCGACCGAACTACTATAATCAAGGACTTACCATATTATCTATTTCAACCTCAGCGAATGTTTTGCCATCTAAAAGCATAGTCCAGACGACTTTGTTGATCTGCATGGAAATGCGCATGGCAGAGGATGGCCTTTTGTTCTTATCTTTTTCCAACAACCTTATTTCAGCAGCATTCTTTACAGAAACCCGCAGTGCCGTATATGCTGTCTTCCTTAATTGTTGCACATTGAGATACGCTTTCCTCAGTCCCTCCACCTACAGCTGGGAGAATTAGTTTACCATATACCATTTGATGAAACCATATTTTACTTCTAATACAACTATCTTCTCACCAATATTGGCCTTCCACCAGTGATCATCCAGAAATCGCCTTCGTTTTCGAGATTTAGGTTTCCCGACTTACTTCCATGTTGCGACAATTTTCTTATGTCATTAAGAATCAACATCTTCTCCCTGTCTTTATGTTCAAGTTCAATTTTCGCAAGCTCCACTTCTTCGACGCCATCAGGAACTACTTCATCAATTTCCTCTTCAACATCATCCTCTTCTTCCCCAGCCAGTTTCAAACTATCTATCTGAGGCCTACATTTCAGATACATGTGCAGTAAAAAATCTAGTCAGGGAATACTTTTGAACCAAAAAGGATAGAAGTTGAACTTACAAAGAGGAAAATACAGGAAGTGTTAATAATTGGAACGCAGCTATACTTACTTTGGTAAGCGTGCAAACAAAAGATTGGATAAAACATCCAACATAACTTGAAATTGACGTGATGTCATTGATGCTGTTATATTACGAGAATTGAAAGTAAGCTCTTTCAATGGTTTTACCTGTAGCATACAAGATAAGATTCACGTTCAAAAAATATTGCAGAAGAATGAAAAAATTGTGCAACATAGCAAACAGTTTGTGGAGGATCTTATTTCGGCAGTTGGAACTCTCAATGCTGAGTATAAGAGAAGTGCATTTTCTGGGTTTCCCCTAAAATAAGACGTATGAGATAGAAACCGCATCCTTGGCCGAGTGCAATAATGTATGAACAATAATAGACATGCACTAACCACAAAGAACTATATTATCTTTTATGTGGGTCACAGAGGCTCCTTTGTACCTAAACTGCACCTTTCTACTGATATCACTTTTCCACAATCTATCCAAACGTTATGCTTTTTATGCATATAAATGAGAAAGGCGTACAAGAGCTCATCTTTCCAATTAAAAAAGGTTTTACCTTGAGGTCAGGAGACACACCTTTGTGCCTGGTGTATTGAAAGTACATGTCACACGGCATAAAAACTCTTTCAAGTAGTGCACCAGTACGCTTTGCCTTTGGGGAGCTTTTTCTAATCTTTGGGAGCCATTGCACACCAGCTCCTGGATCGACGTCTGTAGGTGCCACATGAGCTTGTACATGCTCCAACATGATGGACAGTTCCGTGCGTGTCCACGTCATGTCAGTGCCATTTTCAGAATTTTGTTCATTTTCACTTTCAACTTCTTTTTTTATCATGTCACACCCAACACGAACAACTGAATGAAATGATCGTGCCAAAACCCGGCCGCTAGCAGCAGCAAGCAGAAACCTACCCTGGTAGATGAAGATAAAGTGTAAATTATCATGAGAATTGAAAAATCCCATAGAGCTTGCATCCTTAAGCTTAATTCATATATTTGGTATGCCCTGGCCAATTGAGAGCTTTTAAATATATTTTACCATAAAAACCTTAGTAGTTAAGTTAGTACTTGTAGACCCATAATCGATTTTTAAGATATTGGAGCAACTATTAAAGAAAATAGAGAGAGCAACATTTTATAGTGTTGTCAAGGTGGAAATACTTTACTAAATAACGCCTGTAAAGACAACTCTTTCAAGTTGACATGTATTCTAGTAGTGTTGTTAAGGCAAGAGATTTATTGATGCTTACATTTACGTCTTCTGAGTGGAGATTGAACTGTGGCTCAACAATGTTTACCATAAAATGCCGAGTTCCTTCTTCCTCTCCATTTGAATTTCCAGTTTTTGTGGTTTCTACAACAAGACATATATAAATAAGTTGAAGCATACGTGTATGAAAGGGCATTTGCTTACCGAACACAAGTAAGGGAAAAACACATGGGGAATACGAATTTAACAGTTTACTGCTATAGGTTAATAATTGTGATGGCATTTTAGGGGGAGATAAGGGATTAGGAAGATTTACCAAATGGGAAAGAAGCAAAGTTCTCCGTTTTAACTGATTCAGGCGAATGAACTTCCACAGGCTCCTTAGATTGAGAAGTGCAGTTTTCATTGCCTAGTGAAGGTTGATTCAGCGGTTCATCTTGAGGAACATCTAATTCCGACTGCTTCTGGCTGCCATCAACAGACTTTCTCAGAGCATACTGACGTGATGGGGAAGGTTTGGGAGGTTGAAATGCTTTGGACATCCCACCAGCAAAAGACAAAACAGCATCTCTGTTCGTTATGTTCCATAATAGTTTGAGTCCATAAACAAAAATACGCTGGCAATTGTCAGCTATCACAACACCATATCCATCATCTTCGTCATCATCACTAGGATCGGACTGCGCATTCTCCTCCGTTTCACTTCCTCCCTCATTTGTACCTCTTACATCAATTTTTTCACGGTATATTTTTCCTTCCTCTTTCCAGACTAATAGTCTTTCAGGGTCAGCCTTGGGCGCCTGCCTCCTGATTGTGAAGTAATCAGATGAAAAAAGAAACCCATCGTCAGGATGCTTCTCATTATCATTTTCAGGAGTAACTCTGTCAGTTGATCCAGAATGTGAACTTGTTTGCACCACCTGGGTTGGCTTTGAGGAATTGTGATCCCTTTTTATAAAGGCTTTAGGGAGGTGGAGATCTATTCCCTGGTATACTGGATCAAGAGGGTCGCGCTTGCATTCAAAAGTAAAATCCTGGTTACCACGACTAAAGCAAATTTCATATTTCAGCTTGGTCATATTAAATGTCAAGCCTCCAGCAGGATAATTAGAATCCAGTGACATATGCTTTATACAAATAGGTGTAACATCTAGTCGGAGCATATATTCTGTCATCACTCTGTCTAAGGACAAATTCCCTGATCTTGGAATTCTTGGAACTCCAAAGCGAGGCCACCGGGAGAAAGTTCGCAATTTGTAAGGGGGAAGATAATTCAAATTCCAGAATCTTATCAACCATGCCAAATCATGAGCCCCAATGTTTATTGTGGGTGGAGAAACAGATAATTTATCAGCCTTACGCTGAGATGTAGCTGCAGGCCTTAAACAGAAATCCCAGCGTAGTGAGAGAGAAGTAGACCTGAAAGGATCATAAATTTTATCACGAGCCTTCCCTTCGATAGGTAAAGCAAACAGATAATGATTAAATGGACTTTTAGACTCGCATTCCCAATCCATCCGAACTTCAAGACTGAAACGTGGAACCTCAAGGAAGGGGTAGCTATCAGGGCAGGTTGGAGGGTTTGGATAATGTCTAGCCAAACTTTCAAAACTGCTCATGAAAATTTTTATGTCATCGGCAACAAAGTTGACACGGCCATCTGTTTGGTGGATTTCAACAGAGGCAGAGGTCATCTGGAGCTGTTCAACCTGTTCATAGGGATCCGGAGTAGCAAGAATATGCCATTTTGTCTCCGAAAAGCACAAGCTTATATTTCCATGGATGTAATTTCTCATCTCATCCCACCATGGTAAACTTTTTTCCTTTTTGGGAGGCGGAATAAGACCAGGACCCTTGAGACTGAGATTAGCCCTACGAAGTGCCACAGTGAAGGCATAACTGATATCAGCAAATACTGGTTCATATCCAACTCCAAAGGAGACCTCTCCTTTTTGAAAATGTAGTGGCAAATTCATGTATGTTTTCATAGCAGGTGTTGTTCCAGTTGCTGAACGTAGCATCTGCACCTTTCTCCATCTTCCTACGTATACATCATGGATTATTTGGGGCTGAAAAGCTGTTGCCTATGTCAAAAAAGGAAAAAAAAATGTTAAAGAAACAAAAATAAAGGACATTAAAGGGCAAGAAAAGCCTTTGAATGGGACAGAAAGTAGAAAATAGTAAGAGATGCAGACAGGAACAATAATATCTAATACCACTGGTTACCCATCTGCCAAAGATATAGGTAAAATTTCAGTCGATATTACAGCACCGATCTAAGAACTAATATGAGATAACATGATTCACGACTTAATCAAACTTCGAACAAGGTGAGTTTTCAGGTTTATTGTTGGGTGTATAAACTACGAAACATCATATGCAGAAACAGGGATTAGAACAGAGAAATCAAATGGATACACAATAACAAATCGAAGAAAACAAGTTTTAATGCTCAAAATTTGTCGAAAAATGTGAAATGTACGAATAAAGGTCCAGTTGTTAAAGACATTAGCAAAGTTCTGTAGAAAAATCGAACTTCCTTAAAAACTTCTTTCACGCAGAGAAAAAGAAGGTATATTTGAACCAAACGAGAAATGTTGGTGAAAAAAGAGCAGAATTTACCTGCTGAGCCAACACAAGATAGCCTTCAGATTTGCCTAAAGCAGTTGAGAGAAGAGGAAACGTGTAATTTCTTATTTGAACAGCAAGAGTTCCAGTGTTTAAGAGAAGATTGCTTCCATATAGCCGTGAAAAAGGTATGTCTTCTTCTTGACATATAGGATCAAGCTGCTTAACCATTTCTATCATAGCAGATTCACCACCAGCAATAGCTGTTAAACTTAGATCAAGATCAGTAACAGAAACAGAAAGAAGAGATGTCCTAGAAGTACTCATAACAAAACCAGCCTGAAATCCTTCTTTACAGGCACCTGAACCATCTGAAGATTTTAAACTTTGACAAGACTTGTAATATGAACTGAACGACTGTTTATATATTTTTTCATTCATCTTTTGGATACTTGCAGGATCTTGCGTGTCAATTTTTTCTCCATCAAATGAAATTACTTTCTCAACGTCTGACTCATCTTCCTCGGGTTTAGGAACTTGGTTTCCACTGGAAATTAATTCATCAAGAAATTTCAACCTTACGGCTAACTCATAGGCTTCTTTCTTCATAATATGATAATGCTCATCAAGCCAACCCTGAAATGGTTCTTCCTCAATATCAAACATCAACTTCCGAACGCATAATCTTACACGTCCAAATTTCGCTGACGCGGGTTTTTTAGGTTTTGAGCTTTCCTTTTTAATTGGAAAAATGAGCTTGGTTTTGGCATTGGTTATAAGCTTCAGAGCCCTTAGCATTTCTTCAACAGCATCATCAATAGCACGGAGCTGTAGCCTGTAGGGCATGCAAATATGCATATCAAGTCCTTGAACAACCCAGTCCCATGGTGCTCCTGCTACTGCATTGGATGAAGTGGAAGACATGCTGGGTATTCGTGATATCTGTACCCGACTACTTTTGAAAATTCTACATCCACAAAAACCAAGCATAAATCCTTCCAGGAGTACTCCGATACCGACATTCTCTGAGAAAATTGACTGAATCTGTACCTCAGCTTCAACCCCGTCTCCAGCCTCCGCAGATATGCTTAGCATCTCTACATCAACAGCAAATATAGACTCCTTTTTCTTTTGCTTATCAGTAGTGTTTGGTGTAATAGTTTCTTCCTTCTGTATATCACCTATCACAGTTGAAGCATCTTCTGGTTTTTTGTTAACATCTTGTTGAAGTTTCTGAGCTAAGATGAGAGACTTCAAACGCAGACCAAGCTCGACCATTGATATGTGCACATCAGGCTCCCATCTAACGGCAATATTGGAGGCACTGAAGAGGGAACATATTGCAACCTCCTTAACCCCACCATTACGGCGTACAAACTTAGCATTTTGGATGTCACAAAGTGTTACTCTTGAAACTGGATGAGGTTCCTCCAAAAATTCCTGGTAAAAAGACTTTGCTTTCTCAAGTTCTACCTGCATAGACTGAATCTCCTTGTTTAGAGTAAAGCCAAATTTGAGTAATTCAAGAGATATTATGAACTTCAACTTCTCATGTTCCTTGGATATATTAGAAAAAACGCTGGCAGTTCGAGGTGATCCATCAGCAGAGACACTAATTATGACTCTACCACCCTGTGATCCATAATTGACACGTTTAGGATCTTCAATGACTGTATTATCCAGGCTTGAATCTCCAGAGAAATTCAAAGAGAAGCGTTCAACCCTGAGTTTCAAGAGTTGAGCTCCTTTTCCTGGTGGCTTGGATCTATGAGACCCTTTATCCTGTTTGTTCTTATTACTAGCACCAGATATACTTTTAATGAAAGCCTGAATTGACAGCGCATTCACTAAAAGTTTTTCAAAACTCCTGAAAGAAAATAATAGATTGATCTCTGATATGTCAACCACCATGGTTTGTTTACTTTTCGAACCATCTTCCTTAGATGATACTCCATCTTTCTTGCCCATGTCCAATTTGACCATTTTTATACCGATTAATGAACCTGGGGTCTCTAAACCAAAGAGGTTTTCTTTCAGACATCTCTTATGTTCATCTATCATGCACAAATTCAGTTCATTTAGCTCCAACTGTACACTAGTTCCACTATCCGACAGATTGTTTGCGGTGACCTGTAATGATTCTGAGTAGCACTGCAGAAAGCATGCAATTAAAGGCGGTTAATACCTGATCGTGCAAAATAAACACAACAGAAGAATCTCAAAGTGAAACACCCAAAAGTTTTAAGAAGATGAAATAACTTTCTACCAAACAAAATAGCATCAAACTTCATGTTTTGTACTTACTTGGTACATAGGAGAACTGTCGAGACTGAATAGCACAATCTTCACATCAGGAGCTGAGGTGGCACATTTCCATACCAGAGTTTTAAGACCACTAGGTTTTGATTTTGCAATGTTAGGTTTTTCCTCTTTGAGAACCATCTTTTTCTTTTTAGAGAAATGCAAACGCAACAACGGCTCAAATCTCGCCATTATAATGTTGCAAATTGTAGCACCGAACTTAATTTCAACCTCTGCTCTAACAGGGGAAGAGTCCTAGGAACAACACCAAGATTAGGTTGTATATTGCACCATATGTTTAAAGCATTAAGATCACTATCATAAGATAGGAAGGAAAAGGAAATTGTATAAACAAGTGTTTTCAAACCATTTTGCAAGTAAAGGCAACAAATCCCATGCTTAAAAAGAATGCACCAACAAAAAACCCCTGCGTCAAATTGATAGCACTAACCTGCATCGGACAATAGACCTTCGAGAAAACACCAAACTTTGTCATCTCCAAGACAGAGACGTCACATTCTCTTATAAGCTGTTATGAATGTGAAAGTTCAAAGGCATTAATTAGAGATGGCACATCAAACAACAGTTTCACGTGGGTCGTAACTAGGAAGACTGCTAATTAACATACATGCATCTGCTGGAGTTCAATGACAACATCAAGAGATGAGTCTTCCCTGCCATCACTGGATTGAGTCTTGGCAATTCTCAACTGAAAGCCTGTGATGTTATTCATGAGAGAAAAATCCTGTTCTTGATGCACAAATCTGACATCAAGCTTCGACAAAGCAAATGAAACCTACCATATAGAGTCAAAGGCAAGGGCAAGGATTTAGCTATTGAAGTGAATTTTTACCTTAAGCACGAGGTGCACATACCAGATTTATTGGAAGAAACAGAGATTAATCTTATTTGTTTGCTATTTGTAGCATAAAAAAGATGTTGTCCTTAGAAATTCTGAGTTGGATAGATGAACATGGGGGGAAAAGAAATATATATGAAATATTTTCGAATTAGGTAAATGAGAGAAACTGAATGAGGCATGGTTTTTCAAAAGTCCCGAGTGGTTGAAAAAACTTGCATACTCGTCTATAGATAATAAATGTAACAAAAAATGGTATTAATAACATATACTTACTTGTGCAGTTATCTCAAGGTTTGTGAAAATTTACTGACCTTCTCAGGAAATTTTGAAGCATGTTTTGCCACCACAACATTCAATGGTTGCTTTGGAGGTTTTTCTACAGCCGTAGCAGAACTTGATCCACTTACTTCACCTGCGGAAGTGGCACTTTTCGACGCATTTCTTTTCAACAGCAGCTTCTCATTCAGGTTGAAAACAGCATCAGCAAGGTCTACTTCAACGTGCTTAATACTTGAACTTGATTGCCTTCTCCAGAAAGATAAGAAAATGGAAGTCATGAAGATCAAAATATACTTGTAAATTGGGCTTAGATATTATAGATAAGAAATCATATATTGGCACTTATATGAGTTTTGATATAAGAACTTCTGTTTGTTCAATTATGAGTCATATTTGTCTGCTTAAAAAATAACAATGTCAAGCGGAAAGTACCTATTATGACCAAACTCGCAGGAGAACGAGAATTTTTTGCAATGAAAATAAGAAATCTCTGCAACTTCGGGGGATGTCTGCTTAGCAAGGCAAATGTCGCTATCCATCTCATGTGAATGAGTGGAAATAGCTTGTGGTTCACCAATCTGTACAAATATCGGCAGTAGGTACAGTTTAATGAAAAAATTTGCTGACCCCCTTTCCTTAGATAGATCAAGCTCCAGCTCCTTGATTTCTGCTGTAGCCTTAGGTGTCTGCAAATTTTCATAAGGAAGTACGAAACCCCATTGAATACAGCAAGTACAACTTCTATCAAATAATGTGAACAAAAGTATAGAAAGCCAGCGGCCATTTAAGCATAATACATCTTATCAACAGGAGATATACCTCGCATTCCTGTCAATGTTACTATCTATTTAAAGAGCAAGGAATAAGCTATCACCAAATTTCCGAAACAGTGTTACTAGTAAATCACTGGCTATAATTTTGTTTATTGCACTAAAAGATAGAACTAGTAGCATCACTATCATTCATGTTGTTCCTGTTAAAACTAGCAAGACAAGACGAAAAGAAACAGACTAATAACATGAAACTGAACCAAATTAAGAGTGTCATACTATATGTAAAAGAGAGAGAGAGAGAGAAGAATCTAGCAATTACCTGGACAACCATATTTGTCATAGAAACCGAAAAGAACCTAGCAAAATTAGCGAGAAGAATCAACTTTCCCCCACCCGCAGAGCCAGAGCGGGGTTTTCGATTCTTAGATTTACGGGGACGTTTACTTGAACTGGGGGGTCGAAGTACAACTTTCAGGTCACATATTGTGAATATTACTTTTGGATCTTGAATAAAAGCCGTAACACAGAGTTCAACCAGAGATTGACTCAAATTCACTTTAAATTCTCCAACAAATACAGATTCAATAGGACCCTGCAAATCATACAAGCATAAAAAAACAAGTGTAGAGTTAGAGAAATTAAATCAGAAATAAGAAACAACAGAGATAAATTGGTATAATTTCAAATTACAACAGGAATACATACAAACCTTCTTGAAATGCAATACAACATCCTTCATGCAGTTCCATCCATCAAATTGATAACTAAGATTTATTCCAGCAAATTGCCGGAGAATCCAAGGGAGTGACCTATGAGAGTTGAGGTCAAAGATCAATTTAAAGATCAAATTCAACCTCTCTACAACACTAAACTCCAATTTAAAAGCTATGAACCCGCATTGTAAGCCACTACACTCAATCAATATTCAATCATCACAAACAGTTGGAGTATAATAAAATCAAAAACAGGCAAAAGGGTAGCAACGATCATCCGGTCAAAGAAACCAATCATTGAAACGATTTCATAATCAAAGAGCACCATAACGAGCGTAGAGAAAAAAAAGGGCACGTACTTGAAAAAAACCCAAACGAAGGCCACGACGACAGCGATCGCGAACATAAGCATGACGATCAAAGCTGCCATTTCAACAGAAATTACAAAATAGAGACCTACAATACTCGTTGAAAAGATCCTTGGCTATTTCCAACCAAACTAGTCCACAATTCCTCTACTAACAACGAAACGGTTGGTGTCTCTGTTGATGAAACCGGTATTTCCATGAGTTTAGAAAAAGAGATCCGTAATCTAATACACCAAAAAATCGTATATTGACTAAAATTTCTTATTCTAATTCTGATTTATTACAATAACAAATCCAGCTAGGTTTAGATTATAGCACATTGCATTGAAATAAGATCGAAGAAATTGAATCACGATTAAAAATGGAAGAAGAATCGATCCGAGAAGACGAGGGAAGAAGGATCGAAAAGAGAGGGAAATGAAGAGAGAGAGGGAGTGAGAGAGAGAGACGAAAGAGATGTAAAGAGTAAAACAAAAAAAATATTTTGGATTTAAGAAAAAGTAATTTAACAAGTAAACAAATATTTAAGAATACAAATAAAATTAAAAAGGTGATCCTAACGTGTAACGATCTAAAATTAGAAATCAAAAGGTCAATTTTTCTTCAAAAATAATTAAAAGGTGATACGTGTAACCAGGGCCGGCTCGGTTGAAGGTTGTATCCTTCTAAGAAAAAAAAAATTTGATATTTTTGACCATAGAAAAAAAAGAGAATTTATATTATTGATTATTGAATTTGTAATTTTTTTTGTCTCTAATTTGTTTCTTTATTTATGTGGAATGTAATAAATATTACTGATATTTAATTTAGTTTGTAATTATGGATTTTAGTATATAAAAATATGAAATCTTTTAGTTTAAATATGCATTCTAATGGGATATGAATGATTTCGCTATTTTGTTTAAAACATATTTTTGTTTAGTTATTTAAAATACTTTTGTGATAACTAGTAATATACTTTATATATTATATTATTTGACAAAAACTATAGGATAGTAAATTCCAATTTTCATAATATATATATATATATGTATATATATATTATACGCAATTTGAACAATATACTAAAGATAATAATTGTCTAAACTATAAAATTTATGTAAACAATAAATAAAGTACACTAAAAGACATAATATTATAAAAAAATAAAGCCTTCTAAATTATAACTTTCATAACAATATACAATCAAATAAATAATAAAATTACCACTTTTTTGTCGATGTAAAATTCAAATTTATGACATATTAAAATAGATGTTTTAATTATTAAAGATATAAGACAACAACCTGTTTATATTAAGAAATAAAAAAGTAACAAAGTTTGTCTTATACTTTTCCATTATAATTTTTTATTTATTAGATATTATACTAATTTTATACCATTATTATAACACAAATATATATATATATATATATATATTAATTGGTAACGTAAACTCCAATTATACATTAAGTAAGTTTAAAATAAATAATTTATAATTTTAGATGACAAAATCTAAGTAGAAGTAAATATAATATAAAATAATAAAGATATTCTTTTATTATTTAAGAATAATTGTGTCAAATTAATTTTTTAAGAATAGTAAGAAGTTTTTGCGTTAAAAATATTTCCTATATAAGTTTGTTTAATTTTTCAATTCGCTAAAAAAAATGTAGACGTTGGATTCAACAGCTTTAAACAACTGTCTGAAATCATTACATTAACATTGATGAATCAAAATTCCATTCCAAAAGAATCTTTACTTAACACATATAATACGAATTAATTTTTAGTGTAATGTATTTGAAAAGATGATTATTATTAATAATTATGTTTACCTTATATAGTTACATGTGAAGGTTGGAGACCTTAATATTACAATAATGACAAAGATATTATTTCCATATGTATTGACATCTCTTTCAGAATTTGAAAAAATAATTAGCTAAAGACTTTAGCTAAAACTTTAAGGATTAAAGAAAAAAACACTTCAACTTTGATCATTTTATAAAATATATCTTCAACTTTGAAAATTTGTTTTTAAACCCTCAACTTTACTAATGACGTTTTTTAAACCCTCATTTTTACTAATGACTTTTTTTAAACCCTCAACTTTACTAATGACTTTTTATATCTTTTGTTAATTTTTTTTCTTAAATTCTTACACATGTCCATTAAAGACATTAAATAAAACGTTAAGTTTAACAAAGTTTCAAAAAAAACAAAAAAAATTATGATGAAATACTAAAAAAATCACAAAAATCATATTTATGGTTAAAATATGGTTAAATTTTGGGATAATTTTGGTTAATTTGGTGTTAATTTTAACGTTACATTTAGTGTGAGTTTAGAGTCATATATTGTGAATTTTACTATCGACACTCAAATTCACACTAAAATAACACTAAAATTAACATAAAAATCAACACTAAATTAACCAAAATTAAC
>KE153421.1:43055-55452 GCA_000411095.1 Aethionema arabicum
CAAGTATAGCAAAATTTAAGGGTACCCGACCCGTGTCCACCCCTAGCTTATACCTCAAGAAATTGAAAAAAAATTCAACAGTAAAACATTAGATTCTTTACATTATCACTTAGTTTCGGGAGAGGAATTGTCTTAGGAGGACCAACTCTAGACACAGAAGAAACACTACTCGTCTTTCTCAAGTTTCCTCCTCCATTGCATTCTGATGATTTCTCAATGTAGAGTCTACCTCTGTAAGCTGCAAGATGAGCGTAATAAGCAGGAGGAACTATCGAAATCGGTTTCGTACATCTCACGAAAGTGTAGCATAAGATATACACTAATCTCTGCAATTCATCTGAAGTAAACTCACTCTCATCCCACAAAATGTGGTAATGTGTTGGTCTACTTGTACCCTTTACTCCCAAATGGCTACATAGGTAGAAATCAAACTCTTTCGGGTGCGTTATCACCGTATCCACCACGGTTCCAGGCGGGATATTCTCGTGGTCCAAATCAAGATCGCACCGGAACAGCCTCGTGTGGTGTCTCTTCTGGACCACAGCAAAAGTTATGTAAGGATTGTACCCTGGAAACTTAGAACAAGCTGTTTTAATGGCTTGAAGCTCTTCTTGAAGAACTTTCTTGAATTGGGTTTCACTAACACCATCTCTAAAGAATATGATTCGTTTCGGAAGTGTGTTTACTGCAATGTAGAAGTCATCAAGAAGTTCTTTGACCATAAAGTCAAGATCTTGAATGATTTCTTGCCTATGTGTCTGAGATTTCATTCTAGAGACGTATCGGTTAGCCGCAGGCCAGTTAATGCTCCCGACAACAGCCGCTACAGACGGGCTGTGATCGTCGAAAGGGTGAGGATGTGTTACATCAGCTCCCATGAAGATTACCGGTTCATCGAGTCTAAGCAGCCTTGGAATCTGAGAGGGTAAGGAAGTGTGTAACTCCATTGTGTTTCCTCCTACCTTAGCGTTTATCTTTAAAGCTAAGTTTGCAACAAACTGAGAAGTTAGCTTTGTGATGTTAGGATATAAACAGCACTGTGTCACCACACCAATGGAAGTCTCTGCTATACGCTTTAAATCTCCATAGCCTTTATGCTTTTTCTCCATTACACAGATGATTAGCTGAAGCTTGTTCGATGCAGACCTTTGAATCTCCTTTAATTTCAATTCGAGAAGCCGAACGTTGTTTAGTAGATGTGATGACTCAAAGAAAGGTCTGCTTATTGTGTTCTTGCTTAAGAAAACTCCCAAGTGCTCACATTTCTGAGTTAACTCGGTTATGAACTTGGGAATTGAAGATCTCTGATCAGGACTACCTCCTATGCTCATCAACGCCCATCTTTCGATTCGGTTTCCTTTATAAACTTGACCAAGTTTAAGCTTTGGAGGTAGAAGAACTCTTCCTTTCAAAAATGTCATTTCTTTAGAAACCTTGAGGTTGAATTCTCTCATTTGATCTCCGCTGCATTACAAAGAGAGCAAAAGATTGAATCTTTTGATGAAAAGTTTATAAAAACTCGGTTAAAATCTTTACCTCGATGGACCGATCGGTCCTGTCATAACTTTATCGATAATAGCTTTCCGTTCTTTAGGCTTTTGGCAACCCATTTTCATGATCTTTAAAGCTTGATCATCTGAAAGTTTCCCAAGAAACTTTTGTCCTTCACAAATCATACATAACTCCATTGGAAGGTAACAAGGTCTCGTCTTACTTATCTGCAGACATGGCAAGTTCTTAAACTGTATCTCGTAACTATAATGATCTTTAAAGTAATTCATCAGCTTTAACTGCTTCCCATCTCTATCAGGAAACCAAAGATTCTCTGTAATCTCCTCTGTTAATCCATAAACTTGATACTTTTGAACTGTTTCTCTATGACAAACAAAAACCCTTATGTTCTTAAGAGATTTCTCCACTTCTTTTCTTTCCTCTAAACTCAATTTTCTACCTTTGTTCCTAGAAAAATCGTTGAAAAACTCAAGCCGCTTCTGTAAATAAGAGATTACACCAATACTTTCATGAAAAGCTGTGATTGAAAGATCTATGTTAAGAGCTAAACCTTGTTGTGTAGGTCTAAGACTCTGGAAAAACCCTCTTACTCCAATAGCTCCTCCTCCTATCTCCTTAGCTTCTTCATTCATGGAGTAAAATGATCTACCGATTTTTGTACAGTTTTCCGTTGGATTTTCTCTTAAAATAACATCAAGAGCATGAATATATTCTTGAGGAAGAAGAGACCAATCTTGTCCTTCGTTTTTAAGAAAGCTATTAAGCTCTTTTCCATCAAATCTTGACACAAGTCTTATGTTAACTCGGAAAAGTTTATCTTTCTTTTGAGGTTTCTTCTCTCGCAAGTCATTGTATTTCCCAAGTGGGATTGGGAGATTAACAAAGAACTCAAGCTTATCGCTTTGAAACTCTACAGGGCTGTAAATGTTCTTTCTACCATCAAAAGCTGGAACAACACCAGAGAAAGTATCACCATTAGTTTCAACAAGCTTCTGTTTAATCATTCGAGCAAGTTCTTTAGAAGGATGTGGAGAAATGTCGACATTGTAATGATAAATCCTCTGTGCAGGATCAAACTTGACAAGAAAATGGTTTGCAAGAAGAGAAATTACAGAGCCTTCTTTCCCACCAAAGTCTGGTCTTTTAGCAACCATTAAAGCTGTTGTGGACCCATCACTCACTTTGTTTCTAATGATGGATTTGTGTTCAAGAACTTGCTTCTTACTCTTCTCCAGCTGCTGTTGCTGCTGCTTACTCTCCAAAGCTGTGAAATTAACAGAAATGGTGAACAGAAATTAAGACTTCATCTCTTCCAAGGCTAAAGAGATGGAGCAAAATCAGTAGCAAAACACAAACATAGAAGTTTAGTGTGAAGAAAAAGTGTTATGATTTAGAGAAAAGTGAGGATTTTTAGAGAGGAAGAACAAGAACATGCAAAAAGTTAAAGAAAAGAAGAGATTTTTCAGACCAAAGTTAATGAAATGGAAAGAAGAGATTTGAGAGAGGTTTAGTTGCTCACCAGGGGAATCAGGGAGAGATTTGTGGAAGCGAGTGACTGAATTGAAGAAACTTAGGTCAAGAGGAGGAGGAGGAAGCAGAGGAGGAGGAGAGTAGAAGTAACAGTAATAGTAATAGTAATTTGAATGGAGGAAATTAGGATTGTAGAGATTAAGGTTTTGGTTATAAGTCTGTAAGTGAGAAGGAGGTTTGCGGATTCTTGATTTGGAATTGGAGATGTGTCTCTGAGAGTTTGTTCGAGTTTCGTCTTCCATGGATGAGGAGAGAGAAAGAGGAGAGAGAAAGAGTTGTGTTGTGTGTTTGTGTTAATGTTAAGGGGAAGAGGCAGAAAGGGATTGTCTGAGTTTTGGTCAGGGAAAGGTCAAAGTCTCTTCCTTTCTTCTCTTTTTCTGCCCCCCCAAAATATCATTATTATTATGCTATTTATTTTTATTTATGCTCTCATAAATATATGTCTTACATTTGAGTTGAAAATAAATGCTTACATTTATTAATATATTAAATTAAATAGAAAATCCTTCGACAAAAAAAAAAATAAATAGAAAATCCTATATATATATATACACGATTTTTTAAAAACCTTACAAAAAAATTCTGCTCGCTTTTGTTTTCAACTCAAAATTTGTTCTTTTTTTTTTCCTAGAATTCAGATATTTTGAACGCATAATGAAATACTTAAAATGACGAACTACTATTATACTAGGATAATCGTAAAATATGTTATATTATGATTTTATTAATCATATGCTAATAAGAAAATGCATTGATTTCTTTTATCGTGTGGACTACAATGATTTCATTAACTGAAAATGCAAATTAAATATAATTACTGTTGTTAGAGAAAATCGAATTCGAGTCTTCTAAAAAATAAAGAGAAAAACTTACATTAGATGATGTGGCCAAGAAGAACAAGAAACCAACAAGGATCAAGATCGGGAAGACCTAGAAGACGTCCAAGACCAAGACCAAAGTGATAAAGAAGTACGACTGACTTCTCAAGCAGATAAGGAAACTTGGTCGTTCTTACCCCCAAAACGGCCACGCCATGTTATTTGTCATCGAGGCCACAAATACATGAAGGAATGGATCATCTATGGGTCGACCCTCCAACAAAATAGCCCAAGTAAGTCTTGATTCCATTAGATATTTTCTAACCAAGACTTTCCTTGTTTTGCAGATTTCTTCCATAAGTTGTTATTTCCTTGTTTTCATTAATTGGAATCTTCCCATATTTGTCGCACTAAACACTAGTATCTTGTTTCCTTTTTGTTGTTGATTTCGTTGTAGACTCTAGACCCTAGAAAGTCACATCGATGAGCTCTATATAAACACCCACGGTTTTGTATCATTTTTCACAATTTGAATAAAATTACGCAGTTTCTTCTAAGTTTCTTAGCCGCTGAATTCGAAGAGCATAGTGTGGTTTCCCTTTTGCCTCTTGAACTCAACCCGACTTATCACAAGTCTCGTCCATCAGTTTGTGTGGTGTCCCTTTGATCCATCTTCATCTACACTTGAACCACAAAGAGAACCTTTTGGCCAGTCGTAGTTCCACCTGTCGTCAGTTCTAGGAATCCTAGAGAGTGTTTTTCGACCAGCTACCGGTTTCCATCACCAACCTTAAGTTCTGAACCCTCGGATCTTATATCATTGGAGAACCACTAATTCATTTGATTTTGTTGTATTGTATTATAAGACAGCGAAGGATGTTAAAGAAAATAAAGAAATTACCACTTATAAATAATGGATATTGTTTTTTAGGAAACAGTGAACGAGAAAAGATTAAAATTTATGTTCGTTTTGATGATTTTGTTCAACTATTCATTGTTGTAGTTGAAACATATCACTAAACATTTTATGTATATATATAGTGTATATGGTTCATTTGATAATAAACTTTAACAATAAAACTCAACAATAAAAAATATATTCATTAGATAATTAGATAGAATCTATACTTTAGCTAACCCCAAGTACTATTCATATATAAAATCAAGTCAAGTTATGGGACCAGCCTATAAACTTCTTTATTTTATTACTGTTCTTCTTATTTCATTTAAAGACTCGTTGGG
This sequence comes from Aethionema arabicum, assembly GCA_000411095.1. Lineage (NCBI taxonomy): Eukaryota > Viridiplantae > Streptophyta > Magnoliopsida > Brassicales > Brassicaceae > Aethionema > Aethionema arabicum. The sequence goes on from KE153421.1 coordinate 48,158, forward strand.
GTCTTTCGTTAGATATATAAGTTTTGAATATTTTCTTACAAATAAATGGATAATATTGTAGGCACGGAAAAACAAATATGGACTTATTACAGTTGCATTAATGAATTAAACTATTCATAATTTATTTCGGAAACTGTTCTTTAGTAAGGCAAATAATTCAAGAGTTTGGCTTGTTTTGATTTGAATTAATTTTGATGGTGACAAAACCCCACACCAATTGGCGTTGGTCTCTGCCCACTATAATTATCTCTTTGAATTATTCTATTTCGTGACATGTCCCGAAACAACAGATGTCGTGAAACATCATATCATCATATTCATAGATAATTAGATCTTTACTTTTTATTGAGAAAATGTTTCAATAAATATCTTACGTTTCCTAAATAATAAATTAATATTTATTTATTGTGCACTTTAATTAAATTATAATTTGAAGAAAACATTGATAGAATAAAGTAGGGGTCTCAATAAAGTATTGATTTAATGATTTGAGATTACATTTTCAAAAATAACATTATGAAAATAAAATATCCCAAATATAATTGACACAAATTAGTATAAATTGATTTTATTGTATAAAAAAATTATCAATATTAATGATATTTTCATATTTATTATAACTTTGTTATTATCAATTTTTCTCAATTTGAATCCATCACATTTTAAGATATTTATGATTTAATTTATTATTTTATTATTATTATCACGATTTAGTTAAAAAAAACATTTTAACATTTTTTCGTTTTTTATTTTAGTATTTTGATTAGCCTTTTTCTTTTATATGTGAAGAACTTACAATATTTTAAACATTATATTTTAATCAATTAAGATCTAGACAATAGTCAAATCTTAAAATATCGCAAACAACGTTAGAATTTTTTTTATTGAATACACATATATGAAAATATTTTTAAAATACATATTTATTCACTAATTTTTTTAATTCACAAATATATTATTTTATTTAAGAAATTTGATTGTCAGATTTAGGGTTTATAGTTGATGGTTCTTTTTAGTTTATGATTTTTTTTGTTAATCTTTTTTTTAGTTTATAATTTATGATGTATGATTTATTATTTAGGGTTTAAAGTTTAAGATTTAGATTTTTGTAGTTTAATAATTGTGGATTTCAAATTATGTTACTCATCGAAACATTCCAAAAAATGATTACAAGTTCTTACAATTTTGAATAATTATTATATTTATCTAGTTTTTAAATTCCCCAAAATGTTTTAGATTTAAAATTTCATGCTCCAAAATATGGTACACTATTTATAGATAAATTTTTAAATGTTTAGTATATATTTATGTTGAGTAATGGAAAAGATCTCTTTATCTTTATGTAATGGAACATTGAAATATATTATTGGGACCAAATAGATTTAGTCAAAGCTAGAAAAGAAAGTAAGAAACTAAGTCCTCTCCCCATTGTTTTGGCCTAAAATTGCTCCACTTTTATATACAAACTGACTTTAATTATTTAATTATATTTCATTTTTTTTGCCTTTTCATCTTTTGTATAATTCTCATAGCAGTTAAATCGATGACTTTCTATTTCAAATTTTTAGTTTTTTTTTTTAAAACTCAGTTTAGTCCAAGCAATCAAATTTTTAGTTTTTTTTAACTCAGCTTGGTCTACATCACCAAATTTTTAGTTTTTTTTTTTCAAATTTTTAGTTTTTTTTTTCAAATTTTTAGTTTTTTTTTTTCATATTGCTTGGTCTACATCAAACTTTTAGTTTTTTTTCCTATCTTATCTTAAAACTTCAATATTAATTATATTTATAGGAAATTTGGTGATGTAGACCAAGCAATATGATTAACGTGGACCCTTAACAATATTAATATTATATTATTATCATAGAACTCCAAATCAACCGCCCACAAAATAAAAAGATGCCCCTATATCACTTGAAGACGAAAAGGACAAATAATTAAAAAATTAATATTGAAAATACTAAGATCAAGGTCGGTCCAATTGCTCTAACCAATATACTTAATATCTGATGACTACTCATTCCATTTACCAATATTTGATTTAGACAATAGCCGAGAAAAGATAAATGTCACTTTTAACTGATAATCTTTGGTTACTATTTTCCCCCTTCTTTTCTTTGCAATTGCACCTATTAATTTATATATATATATATATATTTTATTTTATTTTTAACTTTTTTTTCAGTTATTTGAACTATGATTGATATGTTTACCAAATAACCAAAAGTTAGGAGTTAGGACCATCGCCTTAATTTTAGTAATGTAACTAAATAATGTCATAAAGATAAGAGACACAGTTAAGATTTGGGAAATGATTGTTCAGACCAAAGTGAAAACATAATTATTGCGGATTTTACATCCACACTATTTGGTTCAAATAACAAAGAATAAATCTTTTCATTGCTGACGAAAAAAAACATATACTATATTTTTTCATTAGTCCATACTTAACACTTTGTTTAACTTTCTAATCAAAGCTGAACACAAGAATAAACACATGTTCAAATCTACATTTTAACAACAAGTCATTAAAATGACTTTAGACCTTCATAGCAAATTTTCTACATTATGACACTAATGTTGCAATGTACATAAGATTATGTTTATGAGGTATATATGAAGTAGAACTGTATGAAATATGCACATGTATGAATATGTACATGTATAACAGTATAAGAATCATACCTCAATAGATGTAGAAGAGAGAAGAGGACTAGTGAGGCTATTTGCTGGGAATTGAAGTGGGAGAAGAGCAGGATCTTTGTATGCAGTGACCAGGTTATTGTAGAACTCATCAATTCTAGGATCTCTTTGGTCTTCTCTATCTCTCTTTGTCAATACCTAGAAAGAAAAAATACACAAGGCTTTAACTCAATACATCTTCGCAATTAATTCAGATTTGATTTTCTCTTACCTCGGCAGGGTAAGCGGTGAATACAGGCATGAAACGTTTGCGGCAGAACTCGTTGAAAAGAAGAGTAAAAATGGGAAGAGGGATAAGCAAGTATGTGGCTAGTTCCATATTCTTCAGAGCAAAGAGACCAATTGCAATGGAGTGCATAAGTACAAGGGAGAATATCATTGTATAGTGAATCATAGGCCAAAACGACCCTCCTGTTTCGTATTTTGGAGCGTACACGTTCATGAACTGTATACGAAAATGCATACGAGTGTTTAGTCTAGTGGAAAGGGAAACATTTTGAGAATTGAGTGATGAATTAAAGGATTCTGGATCGTACCTGGTTTCGGTAGACGATGTACGCCATACAAAAGTAGAGAAGAATGAAAGGTAGAATCAATGGAGCTAAGAAGAAGTAAGTAATCCCAAGAAGTCCAAAGAAGAGAATTTTAGGGGTGTCTCTGTGGTACTTCAATGACGGAACAACTAGTTCATTCTCATATGTTGGTTCGAATGATCTTTTAACGTAACTGATCATGAATGGAACTACACGGAAGAGTTCAACTAGAGTATTCGTCCATCCTGTTGTGACGACATAAGCGATGAAAAATGATGCCTGCAAATCAAGTAAACTAGTTAAAACTTAAAATATCTCTAGTAACATATGCCTAGAGTCCTAACCACTGTGTGTAACGGAACTGGAGGGTTGTATACCTGAGCTGGAGCAGCCACAGCCAACTTTTCGGGAATATCTGCTGGGTTAAGAACTAGGGAAACCTTGTAGAAGGCTGTACCAGAGAAAACAGTTGCAAAAAACACATTCCAAATTGTGAACCAGATGACTTTGTTGCAAGCACTTTTTTCTATATCGCTGTGACAAATGTGACCTTGGATAGAAGAGAGAAACTCCATGATGGGAGGTACGATTTTCAGAGACGTCTGAAGAATAAGACTTGGAAGGTATCCCATAACTATTTGACTGACAAATTTCCTGCAACAGAGATAACAAAAATTCAGCCTTGTGAAGTTCATAAAAATTGAAGGTAATGGGAATGAAAAATCTAACGTACATTGATAGAATCAAAGTCAAGAAAGGGAACATATATTCTAGTGCAGCTAGGTTGGTGAGGCCTTGGACGAGTACGACTGGAACAAGAAACAAAATAGTAAGGAGGAGACAAGTGACTACAATTACGATCTTAGCGAGCCATTTCTGCATAAATGATGCAGAAAAGAAAGGCCAGTGGACGTCATGAGGTTGTGGTGCAGGTTCCGTGAGCCAGTATGTGGGGTTGATTGATTGTGGCATGTGTATTGCCATTGCAGCACCATATCGAGACTTGAACGATACAAAAGCAGCTCGAACTTCCTTCAAGATCAGAGAATACATGCAAATAATGAGACGTTAGAATCCAGTTTATAGTCTATCGGTTGTGAATGCCAAAAGAAAATGAAACATACTTTTCCAGGTGATGAAACTTCAGCTTGCCCTAAGCGTATGTTGTGTTCCAACTCCTGTAACATTTTCTCATAGTGATTCTCAGGTGTATCATTGCGACTAAAAAACCCTCCACGCTTCGTTCTAACTTGTTGACGATCTGACTTGGAATGTTTCGCTTGTTTATACAACTTTTTGGCATTATCCTGCAAGAGGGGGATTTGAAAATAAAAGTAAACTAGATTACACCTTGCACATAGAAAGATATATAGTCCCCTACAAGGTATGTTAGCTGTTGCAGAACTTACAACAACACTTCGAAGTTTACTCGTACGATGGATAACCACATGAGACAGGTAGGTAGAGAAATGATTCTCTTTAAAGAATCTATCTACAGTCTCGCTCACACTGCTTTCAGCTGAAGGGGGAATATTGCGAACCAATATGGTGAATTGATGTGGCTGAGGTTCGGATGAATGGAAATGCTCAATTCTTTTCAAGGATATATATTTGAATTCCTGTAAAAAGAGAGCCATCACTTAGAACTCCAGTATTTATTTGTATAAAGTAATGACAGTAACCGGAAGAAATGGCCTTACAAAGTAAAGAAGACAACAGACGAATGCAGTTACAAGATAAATAGCTCCAAAGTGAACCCATAGCCTGCAAGAAGCCAAAAGAACTTGTATGTATCAGATCACTATTTTTCCATGAAGTAGAGTCTTAATTGCAGGAAGCCTAATTACTTTCTTGAACCTATTAATGCTCTTACTGCAAATAGTTTTTGTCAACGGAGGTATAACAAAATAGAATCTCTTCAACCACAACCCAATGTCATAAGAAAAAAAAAGGTCCTAGGGGACAGGCAAAGGGCTTGAAAGTTGAAACTAAGCTACATCAGTTAGTTCACCCGAGGCCATAATAGTAAAATAAAAGTTTGAGATTACCATTGTGAGCGGCTTTTGAGGTTTGAAACAGAAAATAAGTCCAAGGAATTGGCTGACCAGTCAGCGAAGTCAATATCTGTAAGTTGATCTCCAAAGCAGTTGACAGGCAATAGAACAAAAATCCCAATCATCCCAGCAAACAAGAACACTTTCAAACTGCAAATGAGAAAATTAGCATTTATGATATATAGGCGATGCAAATATACAAGCTATGGAAAGACTTTAATCTAAGGGATTCACAATTACCAGGGAAAAAACTCACACACTTAGTTACTGGAGATAATGAAGAACACAAATCTAAGTAGAGTTAAATTACCTGAAAGTTATCATTCGCATAAATACCACGGCATCCAGGCCAGAGGATTCAATCAATTCCCTTTCTGATGGCTTCCATGCTTTCCAAATCCAACGAATAGACGGGATATACCTTGTTACTTTGGAACGTCTTCTCTTGGATGTCCCTGCTGCGACCCGCCGTGGTAAAAACACCTCATAGTTGTGTGGTTGCTTCCTCAGTATAGAGTAAAGTATGAAGAACAATACACAGAGGGTAGAATTTATCCCAACAGACATAAGAAGGGCAGACACAATCATCTTGTGGGACAATTTCAGTACCTCAGAGCTTGTAAAAAGCTCAGCTCTGGACCAAAAAGGGACAACGGAAGTTATATTAGACTGTGGAGATAGGAGATTGATATCTCAAGCTGCGATCAGTAATCTGGAACAAAGCTACAAAACTAAGAATCTAAACAATCACGTTCAAACACAGAGATCAGTTTGTGTAATTTTAAGCATTTGATCAATAATTCAACAAGCAAAAACACATACGGAACTAGTGAAAAACAAAGCAAAACAAAATACTAGCGCATACGAAATGAAGACAATAGAAGCTAAAATTCAAACGAAAACCCAGACATTCAGCATTTTCTCCGTTCTCTAATAAGCTTCAACAGCCACATCTAACTTGATGATACACGGAACTTGAGATGCGAAATCAAACTAAGAATCTGGAAACTCTGATTCACATAAAGAAATCTGTTACTGATCAAGCGAGACGGAGAATCAAACCTGAGCGAGACTTTGAAGCGTTTGAAAACTTCAAAGTTAGTAATAGAAAGAAAGCGCAGCTTGAATGGAAAAAAACAAAAATGGGGAAATCGTATCGTCCATAGCCATAACCATCCACTGCGAAAACATATTTATCTAATTTGAAATCGACGGTCAATAACACAAATATCACGCGCTATATAAATCGTTCGTTCATTCAGATTTCAGATTTAAGATTTAGGTCTTTATTACCCTCACTATGCTTCGGAGGATATTTGTAAACTGAGGGGTATTTTCGTAATGTAATTTTAGAGAGTCTACTGTTTGGGAAACACCCGTTGAGAAGAGAAGCGCTACCCTATAAAATGGAATTAACCAATAATTGACCATGTTTGTTTGTTTTTTAAATCCACCGGTACGTGGGAAAAACCGAAAAATATGGGATTTTAGCTAAATAATGATTTAAGTATCTTGAAACTAAATTTAATCTTATCAAATTAATATTTCATTTATCTAGTAATATCAAGTATCCATTTTATATTATTATATCTGATCTATATTTAATTATATTAACTAAATGTTTTTTTTTTAACTAAATGTTTAGAGTTCATAACTTTATATAGTAATCTAAAATAAGTAACAAAAATTATTTCTAGTGTCTTAGATTATCCACGTGTGGCTTCACATAAATATCCCATATCACAATTACTAGTTGGAATATATAAAAAATATCCTAGTTGGAATATACCGAAAATATTCTTACGTATACAGCTAATGTATTTTTGCACTTTCCCTGTATTTTTTAGAATCTACCACTTATATACCCTATTTGTTTAAAATAAACTCCATTAACCTCAACAAAATTTGTAATTTACATTAAAAGTAACTTCAATTAACTAGACAATATGAGATTATACTTTGATTCATCCCTCAACTTTTAAATTAAGGAATAATTATATTAACTAGA
>KE153426.1:0-14624 GCA_000411095.1 Aethionema arabicum
GTCTTATATATATATATATATATATATATATATTAACTAAATTTACAAAAATAGTACTTTAAAAGTATTTTATTTTAGTTATCATTAAATATTAGCAATAATTCCTCATTTTCAATTATTATTATTATTATTTTATTAATAAATATGTATTATAAAAATTCATATATTTCTAAAGGGATAATATCTTTTATGTTAATAATTATGAAAGTTTAGTATTGTATGTAATTTAATATTTCATCAAACTCGCAATTTCAATAAGCTAGATATTATTATATATGTTGTAGTGAAAAAAAAGAAAGATATTATTATATATTAAAATTACATTACATAAGGTAAAATACTAAACTAAATATAATAAATTTGTATAGCATATTTATTGAGTTATAAATTAAAATACGATAAATTTTTAAAATGATTTACAATTAAAAATATAAACTTTTAAAATTGAAAAAAAAAAAACCGTGTGTTAAAAAAACTGTATTAATAAAAAGTTAAATCTGAAAAGTTTGTAAAAGCACCAAGTCCGTATATTTTCAACTCTTTTCTTCATCACACAGATCATATACTGCTTATACGACTTTCTAAAAGAAACTCTGATAGATTTGGATTTGATTTTTTTTTTTTACACGCGTAGCTCTTCCTTAAATTTTGGTAATAGTTAAGAGAGTAGTTAATTACATGATTCAAATTTATAATCACTTAAAGAACTCAATTCATCAAACCACATTTAGTGGTTGAAACAGTAAATTGCTGAAGTTTATGTTATAATTATTTGATTGGTAAAAAAATGTGAGCTGTTAAACATAAAATTACTAAAATAAACATATAATTAATATAAATAGGAAATTAATTAAATATATAAAAACAATTATAATTTTTTAGCGTTTTAAGAGCTTACCATTCGGTAAAAACTTTAATGAAGAGCTTAAAGTAAAAAACTTTGAGACACCTTTAAAACTCTCCTAAAAACTATATATACTAATCCAACACGATTGACATTTAAAAAGATTAAAATTTAGCTAAAAATCTTACCAATCAGCCTTTAAGATGGAAGCAATTGCACCAAATTATCAAAATTTAGACCGACATTATTACACAAACTTTGTTATACGTAGAATAAAACTTAGCAATCATTTTCACATATGCATGATTTCACACCCCCATTATCACCGCATATACATGAATCAACTTTAACTCCTTGAGTAACAGCAAGTTCATGAACGCATTGCTCACCGCCCGATTGAATTTTACCGCTGAGCCCAAAATTAGATTGGTGGCGGGGTACTAGAAGATCTTTTTCTTCTAATACATAATCACTGTTACAGAATCCACGGACGTTATAGACCTTAGAACATCTCTTTCTTGCTTCTACATCTGTTAGTTAATATATATATAATTATATATATATAGATTAGCAGAGCCAAATTTTTTTTATTATTTATACAAAAAAATATATCGCCGATGTTTAAAAAAACTCACCACTAATATATTTTGAAATAATTCTATCAATACGTTGAATTTATTTTTAATGAATTTATTTTTGATATTTAAATTATCTACGTTGCATTTTGGTGGACAAATATTATAATTGTTAGTATAATTAGTGGATTGTCGTTAAATTTAAATGTAGGGGATTAATAATTTTTTGTGTGGATAAATTTAAAATATTCTATAAAATATTCAACACTAGTGGAGGCACGAGCCCCAGGATTAAGTGCCTCCACTAGTGTTGATCACAACATTATTATTAAATCCTAGAGAAATTATAAAATAATTCAAATTTATATCATTTTTTTACGTTCACCTCTTTTATATTCTAATAAAAATTGCAGTGTGATTCAAAAAAAAAATTGTAACAAGACTAAATAATAATTCTAGCGTTTTTTTAAATGATATGATACAAATACAATATCTTTATTTTAAACATTAACATTTTTCTTAAGATGCTAGATTTTTTTTTTCTACAAAAGTTCACACCATGATTTTTGTTAGGATTTGTGCGTTTGAAATCGTGACATCTGAAGATTTAATTTATTTGTATTATATTAATCACAACGTATTTTTCAACATTAATTTTTTTTATTTTATTTTTGTAAGATGTTAGATTTTTTTTTGTTACAAAAGTGTACACCAAGATTTTTGTGAGGATTTGAGTGTTTGAAATCGTGAGATCTGAAGATTTAATTTAGTTATATTATATTAATCACAACGTATTGTTACATCGTAGAATAATTATAAAAGAAAAAAAAAATCATCACTTTTCACGATTTCACATGTTTTATCTTAATAAAAACCACAATGTAATTCAAACTCCACATTTTGTAACGAGGCAAAATGAATTTTAACTTTTTTTTTGCCTTGTGTACTGTTTTTTTATTGAAGGCATTAAGGCTTTTTTGTCTCTCTATGTTTGATTTATACTGTATTTTTTTTGTTAAGATTTGAATGTTGAAATCGCGATAACCGAGAATTTATGTTATTTATATTTTTGTATCAATCACAATATTTTTTTGGAACCCAAGTGATATTAACATTAATTGATAATAACATTTGAATTCAAATAAATGTTCTTGAATTGTTTTTTTATCGCAACAGTTATATATTTTACGATTAAAAATAATCAATATTTATAATTTTTGCAGACATATGAACATAAATCGAGTTTAATAGAATTTATTACCTTTAAAATTATTCATCATGAAAAAGATGGAAAACAGAAAATGATGAACAATTTTGCAGAATTCGTGGTTTAAAAAATTGAGAGAAAGATTTGTATCTAATTGTTTTGCTTATTTTATTTTTTGTTTATGTTATTTTTTTTAATTCGATAGATAATTGTTTATGTTTCAATTCAAATTAAGAGTATTTATACTCATTAAATTATGTGAAAAATAAAAAAGATGGAATCAAGTCAACGAGATTAAAGGAAATGAAATTTCTATTTTTGGAAATTTTTGTATAGTAAATTGAACTTTCTTGATATATATTATTTATAATAAAAAAAAAAGTTTTGTTTCATTGGATTCATAGTCTTACCTTCTTTTTTTTAACATAAATTCATAGTTGTACTTTTCAAAGACAAATGACTCGGACTTGAATCCAAATCCGATGAGGATTCCAAAAATGAAAATTTGGATTTAAAGTTTTATATATTCATAAGTACTTGGATTATCGTTAGAATGAATACATATCATAAAAAAAAAAGATTACAATATTTTCACTTTTGAACAATGTTTAGAATGAATACATATAAGAAATTTCTTTATAAATGGTAGGCATTGTCATCTTATCTATTCTTCGATCCACTTCCACACCTTCTGCGGATTTTACGACATCCCAAACACATTGTGCCTCCATGAAAATTTTTATCTCTTGATCGACCATGCAACATAGTTGTTCTTCATTAGTATCAGATACACGATTGAGACACAGCTTCCTTTAATTTCTGTCTTTGGTACCGCCACTTGAACTTTTCTCGATATTTTCCTAATGTGTATTGGCTCTGATACCAATTGTTAGACCTAGATGAGTTTATTTTCTAAGTTAGGATAAACACAAAAGAAGAATTCTTAGAAACTATTTTATTATAAAGTGAGATTACAACTTTTGGTACATGTTGTCTTCAAATACAAATGTCCTGTTTATACTAAGACACAAAAAATTATAACTCTTATCTTAATTACTATTCTCAAATCAATTATACACTTCTCCACTACTCCACTATTTCATTACTTCATTACTCCACTACTCCACTTCCTTCCATATCCTATAATTTTATTTAATGAAAAGCTTTAAGTAACTTAATTTATTTTTTATAGTTTAATTTAATAAAACTAAGCTTATTAATTTGGATAACCCCAACAAAAATTATAGAGTTTTGGACTTTTCCCCAAAATTAGGGTAAACATCTTGCCGTTTCAAAAATTAGGGTATTCTATAGAATTTTTTTTTAAAATTATTAAAACGCTCTAATAATCAAAAATTTAGATGAAATAAATTATACCAAAGTTTTGCAGTAGATGGATAGAATTCTTCAAAAATCAAAAGTGAAATGCAACAAAAGACGATAAGAAAGAGAAAGTGATTACCAACCACTATTTTTTCTTCTGTTCTTAACCATTACAAACAGTGTCGGCTCAAATATAATAAGACCCTTGGGCGAAAACAAAAAAAAATTATTAAAGGGCCTCTTCAAACTAAATTTTTTCTTAGTCGTGGGCCCTCCGAAACTAAAAAAACATTTTTTTTTTCTTTTTTCTCAATTATGAATATCATGAGCAAAATATTTTCTTAGTTATTAACCGTTTTTTTTTCAAAAGTCATAGATCTCTTATAAAAAAAAGTAAAAAAAAAACGAATTTCCTGAAACGAATTTTTTTCTGGTCAGTTAAATTTTTTGTTTTTTAAAAACTAAAAAATATAAAAAAAATTTTATGAACCCCTATTTTGGATGGGCTCTGGGCGGTAGCACCGCTTGTCCCCCCTCTTGAGCCGGTCCTGATTACAAAAGAACGAAACAAATTAAAAAAATTAACTTGATAAAAATTAAAAACAACTAAAAAAGTCTTTGCATAACCCTTAAAAGTTAAATCTCTTTGTGAATTGGAATATGATATTTCCCCAAAAGTGATAAATTGGATTATTAAATAAGATGTTTCTTGTATAATTAGATGGTTTATAATTCTTTATTCGCTTAAGATCTGTGTAGAGATTAAAAAAGAAAGAAAAAAAAACGAAAACGAAAAATAATGTTTCCTCCCATTTATTTGGTTTTTTTAGTTGATAAAAATATAGTATGTGTTGATGGGTGCGAAGAACATATTCTTCATACTTAAATCTCATTTATCAGTTATCATTAGCTACTTAACGAAAATGTGTTATTAATCATATTTTTTTAATTGAAATCTTAATCATTAGATTTAAAAAAACTTCTTAAACAAAATCTTAACCATTGATTTAAAGTAGTTACCTAACGAAAATGTATTATCAATCGCATTAATTCAAATTTAATCTAAACTAATAGATTTAAATAAAATAATCTTAATCATTGGGTTTAACTACTTACTAAACTAGAAAGTGTTTTTTTTTTGTCGAAAGCACTTATCATTAATTAGTAGATATGTTAGCCGCATCGGCTCTTACAAGATCAATGATACTATCATTAATTATTTAATTTACACCATAAGATTTAAATAAAATAATTTTAATCATTGATTGATTATAAGTTGTTACTAAATGAAAAATTTCGAAAACAAAACTAAAAGAATAAAACAACATTCGATAAATCAAAGTCATTTAATTTCTTTGACATCCCTCTGTTTCCTTGACATTGAGTTGGTAAGTGGCTTCCCTCTGTTTCCTTGACATCCAGGGTTCGAACCACCCAAACAGTAGAAGACTGCATTTAATTTATGTTTCAGCTAGTGGACCGCCTTGTGGCCCACATGAACTAATGGGACCGATTTGTGCTCATAGCAGAAAAAAAAATCAAAGTCATTTGGTAAAGAAAGTCAAAGTCATCATTTATTATTAAGTAAAAAGTAGTAATGGGCCTTATAAGGCCCAATTTCACGAGTGAAGTTATCATCGTGTAAAAAAAAATAGCTTCGTCAAAACAATAATAACCAGAAGACAGACCCAGTCAAGCATTTTCATTTCTTTTTCTTCTCTTCTTCACTCTTTTTTTTTTCAAAATCTCCCATCGAAAAAGAGGTAACAATGGCGAGAAGACCGGACGAAGAGTACGATTACTTGTTCAAAGTCGTTCTAATTGGAGATTCTGGTGTCGGCAAGTCAAATATCCTCTCTAGATTCACACGCAATGAGTTCTGCTTAGAATCTAAATCTACCATCGGTGTCGAATTCGCTACTCGTACTCTCCAAGTACCATCACTTCACTTCTCTCTACTTAAATCTTACTTGATTTTTCTCTTCTTAAGTTTCTGGAATCAGGATATTATACTTCGCCGCTTCTGTGCTTGTGTTGATTTCCGTAAATAGTTTTACGATTTTGTGGAATTTTCAGAAGAAGCTTCTGTATACAGTAATCTGCGCTTGATTTAGAATAGATGCATACTTGTGTTCCTTCTGCTTTCATTTGATCCACCTTTTTTCTGTAAAAATCTCTATACGCGTTTTGTTCAAGAACACGATTCCAATTTCTAAGTTTCATGCACTCGGTAGGATTCGTTTGTCCCTGGAAAGTTCTTGTGTGTTTACATGTCCAGAAAGTGAAACTTGCATATCTGTAACCTAATCTGCTACTTGATCTGCTTTCTTTTGGTATCAGATTTGAAATCTTTCCCACATCAGATCTAAGATCCTTGTCATGCTTAAGCTTAACTTTAAAAAACTTTATACACTGAACAAGACGATGAGAACTGTAAAGTTTTTGCTACTCAAGTATGAATTAGGGTTATTACATTACAATCTCTAACTTTCCTAGACTGCTTTGGAATCATCTCTAGTAGCAAATGGATAGAATCAACCATACATGAATTTCATCTCAGGGTTTTAATTTCACAAGAGATCTTGAATTTATGATACCTTACCTTGTACTTTGTGATATGCAATTTCTGGTTTTTTTTAACATCTGAATCAATGTAATGTTTCATTGTTCTAAGGTGGAGGGAAGAACTGTAAAAGCTCAAATATGGGACACAGCAGGACAAGAGCGATACAGAGCGATAACCAGCGCTTATTACCGAGGTGCACTTGGAGCTCTCTTAGTCTACGACATAACTAAACCAACAACATTTGAGAATGTTAGCCGCTGGTTAAAGGAACTAAGAGATCACGCAGATTCCAACATAGTTATCATGTTAATAGGTAACAAAACAGATCTGAAACATCTTAGAGCAGTTGCTACAGAAGATGCTCAAAGCTATGCAGAGAAAGAAGGTCTTTCTTTCTTAGAAACATCAGCTCTCGAAGCTGTAAACGTCGAAAAAGCTTTTCAGACGATTTTGTCGGAGATTTATAGGATCATAAGCAAGAAATCGATATCGTCAGATCAGAATTCTGCAAATGCTAATATAAAAGAAGGTCAAACCATTGATGTTGCTGCAACTTCTGAATCAAATGGTAAGAAAGCATGTTGCTCATCGTCTTGAAAGTTTATATATGGCTTGTGTTGTGGCATGTTAAAAAGCCTATAAATATGTAAGGTGTACTAGTTTTGTTGTTGTTGTTGTTGATAATTACTTTTCAAAGATTATTTTATTTTGAATTGTGGAATTTCAAATCTTTATATATAGTTTTATACGATTTGATTTTAAAAAAAATGAAAACGATAGTTGAGAAACATATCATTAGTTATATACAATTTAATTTTTTAGAAAGGAAAAATACTATCATTTATTATATTGTGTATTATTTCGTTTGAAAAAAAAATTGTTTTTGTTTAAGATTTGAACACATTAATAAAAAAAGAATTAAAGTGTATGATATATTTGTCTATTCATTGATTATTCTAAAATCTAACAAATTTTACAAAGAAATCAAATTGATGTACACAGTGAAAACATCAATTTTTATGAAATGAACTTAAATTTTTAAAAAAATTATGAAAATGAGACGGAAGAAGTATAATTTTTGTTTATATATGTTAATATCTTTGCAAACTAGTTGAAATAGGAATTTAATGAATTATGCATTTGTTAACATGAAAAATAAGTAATTTAATACATTTGTAATATGATGATAATTGTTACATGTGAGTTTTGATTATGATTGAAATTTAAGTTATAAAAATAAAATCATGGTGAAATGATACAAACAAAAATCCTTTTTTGTTTTTTTTTATTTATTTAGCTAAACATAATGTTTTGATAAATAAAATTCTTTTCACGAAAATTAATGATTTATTGAATAGTGATTAAAAAAATTAAAAATTAAATTAAAAAATAAAAAAATTTTACACCAAAACGAGATAAATTGAAAACTATTTTATCATTGATCCCTATCGATATTGATCATTTTCTACCAAAAACCAATTGGGTTTGAACATCACCGGTTAACGGGTCCAAGTTGGTTCGGTATTGAGTTAGCCGTTAGTGTTAAGTTATACGATTGAGAAGAGCTTGGGTTTTGGCTTGTTTTTCTTTTACCCTATTGCGGCAACCCTAGTCGCCATCTTCGAAAACCCTAGAATTATCCATTTCTCACTTTCGCTCACTGGCTCGTTTTCTGTCAAAGCTACGATTGTTTTCCAGCTCACCTTCGAGGTATTTCACTCAGCTCCATGGTTGCATCCGACTTTATCTAACAATCTCTGGACTCAATTTACTCGCTTTTTTTGGGTAGGTACTGTCACGGAATGGCATCTGAATCGAAAAGTTACGCGAGGAGAGATCGTCTCCTCGAGATTGAGGTGATGGTCCGAAAATGGTGGGAAGAAGAGGACGTGTTCAAGGCGGAATCTCGTGAGGACCTTCCAAAACAAGGGGAAAAATTCTTCTCAACGTTTCCTTTCCCGTATATGAATGGTTACTTACATATTGGGCATGCCTTCTCACTATCCAAGGTCGATTTTGCTTCTGCTTATCATAGACTTAGAGGAGCTAATGTGCTCCTTCCCTTTGGTTTCCACTGCACTGGTATGCCAATTAAGGCCTCAGCAGATAAGCTTGCTCGTGAGATCCAAAAATTCGGAAACCCTCCGGTTTTCACCGCTGAAGAGAATACTAAACAAGTAACTGAAGTTCAAGAGGAGAGTAGTGATACACCAACGTTACCTGATCAATTTAAGGGAAAGAAGTCGAAGGTAGCTGCAAAATCTGGTGGACAGGTGTATCAATGGGAGATTATGCGCAGTTTTGGTCTCACTGATAGTGAGATAGCAGTATTCCAGGATCCATATGAATGGTTATACTACTTTCCCCCGGTGGCTGTTGAAGATCTCAGAGCATATGGATTAGGTTGTGATTGGAGGCGTTCTTTCGTAACCACTGATGTTAATCCGTTTTTTGATTCCTTTGTGAGGTGGCAGATGAGGAAGTTAAAATCTATGGGAAAGATTGTGAAAGATTGTAGGTACACTATATTCTCACCTTTAGATGGCCAGCCGTGTGCTGATCATGATCGTGCTACTGGTGAAGGTGTTCAGCCTCAAGAGTATACTCTTATAAAGATGGAAGTATTGCAGCCATTTCCTCTGAAACTGGGTCCTTTGCAAGGAAAGAATGTGTTTTTGGTTGCAGCTACTTTGAGGCCTGAAACCATGTATGGGCAAACAAACGCTTGGGTTTTACCTGATGGGAAATACGGAGCTTTTGAAGTCAATGAAACTGATGTATTTATACTCACTGAGAGATCTGCACTGAATCTTTCTTACCAAAATTTCTCAAAGATACCGCAGAAGCCATCCTGCTTAATTGAGTTGACAGGGCATGATCTTATTGGACTTCCTTTGAGATCTCCTCTTTCATTGAACGAGGTAATTTATGCGCTGCCTATGTTAACCATTCTCACCAACAAAGGTACTGGGATTGTTACCAGTGTTCCTAGTGATGCTCCTGATGATTACATGGCTTTACATGATTTAAAAGCAAAGCCTGCTCTCCGAGCAAAATATAATGTGAAAGATGAGTGGATAATGCCGTATGATATTGTACCAATTATCAACATTCCGGAATTTGGGGATAAATCTGCCGAAAAGGTCTGCTTGGATTTGAAAATTAAAAGTCAAAATGACAAGGAAAAGCTTGTAGAGGCTAAGAGATTGACGTATCTGAAAGGATTTACTGAAGGTACCATGCTTATTGGTGAGTTCGTTGGTAGGAAAGTTCAAGAAATCAAGCCAATTATCAAGGCGAAGCTCATAGAGTCTGGTGAGGCAATCCTATACAGTGAACCTGAGAAGCAAGTGATGTCAAGATCGGGTGATGAATGTGTTGTAGCTCTTACTGATCAGTGGTACATAACATACGGTGAACCAGAATGGCGTAAAATGGCTGAGGAATGCTTATCAAAGATGCATCTCTATTCTGAAGAAACAAGGCATGGTTTTGAGCACACTTTGGGGTGGCTAAATCAGTGGGCTTGCTCACGGTCTTTTGGTCTTGGAACTCGTATCCCTTGGGACGAACAGTTCCTTGTAGAATCCTTATCTGATTCGTCTCTTTATATGGCTTATTATACAGTTGCTCATATGTTTCATGATGGAGACATGTATAAAGGCAGCAAGTCACTGATCCGCCCTCAGCAGTTGAATGATGAAGTGTGGGAGTATCTCTTCTGCGATGGTCCGTACCCAAAATCGTCAGATATTTTGTCAGCTATTTTAAGTAAGATGAAGCAAGAATTTGACTACTGGTACCCGTTAGACCTCAGAGTTTCAGGAAAGGATCTTATTCAGAATCATTTGACATTTTTCATCTACAACCACACTGCACTTATGGCTAAGCGTAACTGGCCTCGTGGCATTAGATGTAATGGTCATATTATGTTGAATTCTGAAAAAATGTCGAAGTCAACTGGAAATTTCAGAACCCTCCGCCAGGCTATTGAAGAATTCTCTGCCACTGCTACGAGGTTTTCATTGGCTGATGCTGGTGACGGCGTTGATGATGCAAATTTTGTATTTGAAACTGCAAATGCTGCAATTTTGCGGCTCACAAAAGAGCTTACATGGATGGAGGAAGTTCTTGCTGCTGAATCGTCTTTGAGAACGGGACCTCCATCTACATATGCTGACAAAGTGTTTGAAAATGAGATGAACTTTGCTATCAGATTGACTGAAAAAGCCTACAAAGATTGTTTGTTTAGGGAAGCACTTAAAACCGGGTTTTACGACTTACAAGCTGCTAGAGATGAGTATAGACTCTCATGCGGCACTGGTGGCATGAACCGAGACTTGGTACTGACCTTTATGGACGTGCAAACCCGCCTCATTGAACCAATCTGCCCACAGTTTGCAGAATATGTTTGGAGGAAACTCTTAAGGAAAGAAGGTTGTGTGGTGACAGCTGGCTGGCCAACATCAAATGAGCCAGATTTGGTTCTAAAAAGCTCTAACAAGTATTTGCAAGATTCTATCATCTTAATGAGAAAGCTTCTCCAAAAACAGCTAGCCGGTTCAAAGAAGCCTAAGAAAGGTGCTCAAGTAACAGCAGTGGCAGAGGAGAACTTAAAAGGCTTAGTCTATGTGAATGAGCAATTTGATGGATGGAAAGCTCACTGCCTCGAGATTCTACAAAGCAAATTTGACAAACAAACCTGTTCCTTCGCCCCTGATGCCGAGATACTTGCAGAACTAAGGGAGATATTGCAGAAGGATGGGCAAGCAGAAAACTTCAAACAAATTCAAAAGCTTTGTATGCCTTTCCTTAAGTTCAAGAAAGACGAGGCAATAGCTCTTGGAGCTCAGGCTCTTAATTTGAGATTGCCTTTTGGAGAGATTGAAGTTCTTCAGAGTAACATGGACTTGATCAAGCGGCAACTTGGTCTTGAAGAGATAGAAATATTTGCTGCAAGTGACCCTGACGCTGTTGCAAAAGCTGGTCCACGTGCTTCACTCCTGAAGCAGAATCCTCCATCTCCGGGCAGTCCAACCGCCATCTTTATTACAGGGTAAAAGATAGGTACACTTTATGTTGTTTTGTCGACAGCCTTGATACTCAGTTTATTTATCGTTAACTAAGTGCACTCTTTACCACTGTGTCTCATCTCCTTAGAAATTTCCTCCTGTACAACAGGTAAATCAATAGAAAAACATGGGAGACATGTGTCAACTACAACACAAAGGTTGAAGGACAGGAAGTTTGCGGGATCTTTGGTATTTTATTTGAGTCAGATTTTATATTTAACTGTTTTGACTTCTTTGTTGATCTTTGTGGACTTATTTTTGGTATTGTGTAGTAAAAATCAGCTGTTTACATCAATAAGTTATTTTGTTTGTTTATTTCTCCTCCTAGCCAGTTTTTTGAATAGTTTAATGCTGCTGGAGCAGCTTTACATTCAATATTTTTTGACAAGAAACTGTGTTTAGTTTCTGTGTAGTTTAATCATCTAGCCTCTTCTTCACCTGTCTGTGAACAAACAGGAGAACAGCGAGGAAGAAAGATTTCAAGATTCTAAATACAACAAGTAGGAGAAGCAGAGAAAGAGGTAAGTAAACATCTGTTCACTAGGGGCAAAATGGTCTATCTGATTCTGATCCTGATCCTGATCCATATCTATGACTAGGAATAATGAAATGCCTTAGTCTCCCCTCTTGTTTCTTCATATACCCTTCACATAGAAAAGCCTTAGAGAATTTATCTTCTACTTCTCTATTCACATCATGCACAAACACATGAGTCTCTCCTCCTTGTTCCCTGTTCCTAGCCATCATCCCCGCCGTGTAAATAGTGGTCATCCTCCCCGGAGCCTCGTCATAGTACCCGGTGGGTGCATCAACCATGATTAGATCCCAAGTAGTCTCGTAGATTTCTGCAGGTAAACCTTTAAGTGCTAGTTGACACATTGAGTACCTTGGATCACCTATGGCTGTACATTCAGGTCCTTTCCCAACATCTATTAGATTATCTGCTTGGTTAACTTTACTGTCATATGTTACATGATATGATTCCAGCATAGGAAACCCTTTCTTGATTTGCTTTATCCACGCTTCATCTTCTTCAAGAAAAACCGTCCGGCCTCCATAGTTAAGCGAGCTCCACATCAAGCTATCATGGCCTAGACCAAACACTAAGAAATTGCAGGGTGACTTATTCTCAAGTACTTCACTACTCACACTTATCTCTTTGAGTGTCTGCTGTGGTGTGATTACTGAAGTTGAGTAATGTATCAGGGCTTGGGCTAGGGGTCGCGGTAACTTATTGCAGGCACCGGAGCAGTGAGCCGAGCTCGGCGCTTCTTGTTCTCTGCTGTTTTTTAATGGCCGTGAAGAGAACATCGTCCTCGGAGGAGTCTGGTGTTGTTCTGATGAACTTAGACTTGATCTGAAGATAAAAATGAGAATAAAAGTGGTGAGAAGACAGAGAAGAAGAAGCTTGAGTTTGTGGCTTTGATTTGTTTTAGCCCTCATGTTTGATTTGAATTTAGGATTTGGGTTTTTTGCAGAAGTGAGTTATGGTTATAGATTGGTAAATATGGTGAGGTTAGGTTTATTCTTTATGGGGTTTGGTATTATGCGTAGAGATGAAGTAAGTTTTAACAGTATATGAGGAAGACATAACAGCTAACTTTGAGGTTCTGCAAGAAGCAAGAGAGATTTTAACATTAAAAAGAAGCAAGAGAGCTTTCTAATTTAGTTTATTTGGTGGTTGGTGTCTCCCAACTCTATTGTCACTTATAAATAATTAATGTTTAATCTTAAACGATTATAATTTCACAGATCTTATTCTTAAACCAACCAAAATAGAAATTAATAAAAAAAAAAAAAACCATAAAATATTTAAGAACAATGTGTTGAATATGTAAGAACATATGTTAGAAGTTCTAGAGTTTTTAAATTTTATAATTTAATTGAAAAATGTTGAAATCGTTTTTTTGAAATTTTTCGATTGAAAAAGATTAATATTGGATTTATTGTTATTTTCATTACCATTGTACAAAAGTAAAATTTAAATTTTTTGAAATTATGTAATAAAAAAAAGACATACATAAACTTTTCTACTTAATTATAATACATTAGTGATATAATTTTTGTATGTTAAAACAAAACAGATTTAAGAAAATAAAAATTTCTTAAACATGTATTATATTCTGATTTTATCAATTGAATAAAAGACTGAATGCTAAAAGCATTTTATTTTTATATTCGTCAATATATTACAAATAATTATGTAATTTTTATATTGAATGGAACCTCTTACATTTTTTTCTCTTGTTAAATACATTAGAATATTAAGATGGCTTAGAAAAAAAGAATGACGTGAATACATAAAACTATATATTTATAGTATTAGATTCTAATAAATAAATAAATCAATTAGTGTTATATTTTGCTTTCAACTTTACACAAGAATCAGAATCAAGAATCATCCCACCAAATAGATAAATGGACTGTACAAAGTAACGTTGTGTGATCACATCTCATCTGCCATTGACCACACACATATTGCTCTGCACCTCATCGTTGTCTCTCTTCATTTTCTTGTCTTTCTTCGTCTTCTTCTCCGGTCGGACTTTTCGAACAGCCGACCGGATCTTTCTTTCGTGTTCTTTCAACATTTCATCTAAGTTTCCTCCTCCTGCTGGAACCAATGGCCCTGAGTATTGCATTCGCTCTGTTTTCTCACCCTGCATTCAACATTTTATCTGGTTAGCCACAAAGACAAAACAGGTCCGGTTTGTTCGTTTGCATGTCTCGGAGACAGCAACAATGATAAGAATTTATGTTTGTTTCGTTGTTGTTGGTTCAACGACATGTTACCGAAACCTATTGCTGATACTCGTCTTTGAACATGTTCGTTTACCTATTGCTGGTTCAGTAACAAATTTTGGCGAATACAAATTAATTGCTGAAATACGTTGCTAAACTAACGACAAGTAATCAAGCAAGATTTTGTCGTTATTGCCCATCACTCGTCACCGGCGACAACTAAGGGGCATCCGTAATGGAGACTCTCTCGGGTTTCCAAACTTTTGTAAAAAAAAAAAAAAATTTGTTTGTTCTT
>KE153426.1:14780-26212 GCA_000411095.1 Aethionema arabicum
AAAATTTGTTTGTTCTTGAACAGTGAAGAACGAGGAGGGAGAAGATCCAATTTTAGATTTTCTCTCTCCTTGTTCTTCACTATTGTTGAACAAACAAAAAAAACATTTTTTTAGACAAAATTTTGGAGACCCTCTCGGGTTTCCAATGCAGATGCTCTAAATAAACAACATTATTCAGCGCCCAGGTGACAGCTGGCACTAGCGACAGACAAACGAACAGACTGAAGACAATTAACTCATTTAATTTCATGTTGTTCTTAGATGTTCTTGTTTACCATTATTGATGGTTGATTAAAGTTGGAGCCTTTGATTTTGGGCAGCAACCGTTGGGACCAATCACCATCATCTATAGCGTTGTGCCTTCTGTGATTTGAGTTTCCAATTGCTAAACGAGATCCATCTTTAGCTGCTACTGAGTTTGAGAATTTTGAAAGCTGAGCTGATCTACGTTGGACATAAGACCGTTGCTTCCTTAGTTCTTTTCTAGGAGGAGAACGACTTGAATCCATTAAGAGATCGTTTCCATTTTGTGATGTTCTCTTAAGTGGTTCCATGAAATTTTCACTACTGTTTGTCTGATTGTTCTGCCCTTGACGTTTCTTTTCAAAGCAAAAAAATAAAATAAAAACAAGATCAGAGACCCAAAGATAAGATAAAATCACAGGCTTATATATACATATATAGGGATTATGGTATAACAGTCTCTCATCTTTTTCCATTTTTGCGAAAAAACCGCACCTTTTAATTTGGTTTTTTTAAACTCGGAATTTTTTAAAATCCGGTTTTTTACCCTCTCCTCTGTTCTGTTTTTGCGAAAGAAACCCTCACTTTTCAATTTGGATTTTTAAACCCTCTCATCTTTCTCGTTTTTGTGAAAAAACCCTCACCCTAAACACCTTACAAAGATCTTGATTCTCTCGTAGCCATCGCCATCACAACGAATGAAGATATTGTTAGGTTTTAGGGTGAAGTTTTTTTTCAAAAACGGGAAAGATGAGGGAAAAAAACGGATTATTGGGTTTTAAAAAGCCAAATCGAAATGTGAGGATTTAAACGACAAGTGAGGGGGCAAAAACCCGGACTTTAAAAGGTTGGGGGTTTAAAAAATCAAATTAAAAGATGAAGGTTTTTTGTAAAAAGAGAAAAAGTGAGGGGTTATTTCACCATAATCCCATATATATATATGTAAATTGTAATGCATCTATAGTATGTAAACACTAGAAGTAGAAGTACTTGTAATGATGTCAGGAGCTCGGCATTGGCAGCAGGCACAGCTTTAGATTCTCTAGATACTTGTTTTGACCCAATCTGTTTACTGCTTGTGCCTTTGTTTCTGGTGATGAGAAGAAATAGATGTGTCAGTTCTACAAACACACAGAAAAGCTCGCTTATGTTGCAATACGATAGTTCTAAATCTGTAGTCTTACCTTTTTGTTTCCTCATCTCGAAGCTTCACGTCATATTCCTTTCTCGGTTGGTATCTTGGTAAACTTGATGGGTCACTGGCAAAAGGCTCTGTCGTAAAGAACTGAAACAATGAAACAGAAACCAAAAGAGCAAAAAGTGTGAGACAAGAAGCACATACACTTGCAGTCAGCTAGAAACAAAGCAAGTCCAAGCACACATATCTAATCATGCAACAATATTAGTGTGCGCAAATAAAACTCTCAACTTTTTACAACAATGCAAATAAAACCCCAACATTCTGAAATGATGCAAAGTAAACCATGATCTCTAACACCGTTAAATTCTAGTTGTGTTTAAAAAGAAAACCATATGCAATTGATTCGTTTCCGATAAACTGATATTGAACATAATCCAATCCATTTTTACCCTAAATCTACAGTGCACACCATTTTCTTCTTCCACTAAGTCTAAACCTCCTAAAACCAACTATAATAGCCACATCAGAAATCGCCGAAGAAACCCACCGGAATTCATTTGGTTTCTTTTTAAAACACCGTTAGAATTTAACGGTGTTAGAGAGCATGGTTTAATTTGCATCATTTTAAAATATTGGGGTTTGTTTGCATTGTTTTGAAAGGTTAGCTCCTATTTGCACAGTGATATTTGTTATGGTTTGTTTAATAAAATTTCAATAGCTTAGGGTAATTTTCTGCCATTTTTCCAAGAATAACATCAAAGTTGTAAAATGTAACAATATAAAATCCTATGCAGTTTAAATTTCGTAGCTTTACCTCGCTTTGAAGGGCTTGAGATGTGGTTCCACGTGCATCTGGTTCTACAGCTAGAAGAACCTCCACTAGAGCCAAAGCTGAAGATGGAAGGGCCTTAAATGTCTCGGCTACACAACGCTTGTAAGGATGTTGAGGTTTAAAACTCGTTGCATGTGGCAATTTTGACTTTTTCCAATACTCATCAGAAGGTGATCCACAGAGTTTAAAGATCTTGTGTAGTTGTTCTACCTGTGTTATATATATATATATATATATATATATATGTATATATATTTGTTAAATATAGGAATATTGGTTCTCAAATTCAGTATAACTATGGCACCTAGAGGTGGGACTTCGAGTTAATCAGGTAATTTAGTTCAGATATTTCTGAGTTTTGGGTTTTTTGGTTCTTAAAAAGTCTATCTATTTGGGTTCTAAAATTAATTTTATTCGGTTCAGCTTTCCAGGTTTCAAGTCTTTAGGATTTTGAAAAGTCGAACCATTCAAGTCCCATAGTTAATTTGGTTTGTCAGGTTATGGAAAGTTGGGTCATTGAGTGAAGAACCCAAATGGTTTTTACTTTTTGGGTTTTTCTGATTTGACAAATAACACAACTCTTAGTATTCAAATTCAAAATTAATTGTTCACACAAAACCATAATCAAACAAAAACAAATATTGAAAAAGTTTAAATAACCAAAAAACCAAGAAATTGTTTTCAAATTAAATTAATAATATAATCTTCAAAACATGGATGGACATTCGGATTAATCAGGTAATTAGGTTCGGGATTCAAGTTTTTCGGTTCTTAAAACGTCAAACCATTCGGGAACAAAAATTAATTCAGGTCAGTCAAGTTCAGGTTAATTCGGGTCGGTTTAACTGTCCATCCCTAATACCACCTAAACTAGAAAAAATAGTATTCTTCAAGGGCCTCTACGCTCTAAAAACTCTAAAAGCCAACATTGAAGCTTAAAAAAAGACATTTGTCATCAAGGATATAATATTTATACATACCTCTGTTCTTCCGGGCATTATAGGTTTCCCAGTAAATAGTTCTGCTAGTATACATCCTGTGCTCCACATATCCACAGTAACACCATAATCTGTAGACCCAAGGAGAAGCTCAGGTGCACGGTACCACAAAGTTACAACACGGCTAGTGAGAGACTGCTTCTGCTGCTCTCCGTAAAAATTAGCAAGACCAAAATCTCCAATTTTGAGATTATTGTTATGGTCAAGCAGCAGATTAGATCCCTTTATGTCACGATGCAATACACCACGGCTATGACAGTGTTCTAAACCATTAAATAATTGTTTCATGTAACATTTAATCTGCAACACACAAGATTTTGAATGAGAAACATACTTCCATCTTAATGAACACTAACAGGATAATGACGAAACAAATCATGGAGTTTGAAATTTGGTGTAAAAACCATCGATTTTGCTTTTTTGGTGAAAAAACCCCTCCTTTGATTAAAAGTTAAACATTCATTAGCCTTCTAACTAAACCAAAGACTCAATTCTCATTTTTACCGTTCAAAATGTGTGTTTCATTTACTTAGAAGAACAAAAGATCTTTAACTTTAATAGACAGAAAAACTTTTTCGCCAAAAAACAAAATCAAAAGTTTTTTCGGCCATTATCCCAACACTAATCTTGTCAAGAATTCTGGAAATTAATACCTGTGCCTCAGAAAACTTAATCCCAGGGGATGTAGCAAGACCTGCAAGATCATGATCCATATATTCAAATATAAGATACATACTCCCTGATACCCTTGAAGTGATTAACCCTTCAAGCTTCATAACATTAGGATGGTCAAGTCTTCGAAGGATGATTATTTCTCTTGCCATGAATCGAACACTATCTGGATCCATATTAGCAAATCGCACCTTCTTCAGTGCAACTATTTGGTTTGTCTCCATGTCACGAGCTTTGTACACACTGCTATATGTCCCTTGTCCAATCTACAGAAACAACATTAATGTCAAATTTCACCATTTTTTTGCAAGATAATCAAACCAGTAGGATCTTTATGGATAAACGAGGTCTCACCTTCTCCAATTTCTCAAAGGAATCAGGCTTTCGTGGAATCCAGCCATTGATAGCTTCTCCAGCAACTGCAGCTAACCATGAAGGCCAACCAGCCATGATCTGTGCTCCTTTCTCTCCATTACTAACACTGTTTATTCTAGTCATTCTAGGTTGGAATGAACCTGAATTATTCCCACCATTGATCTCAAGCATGGGACGTCTATGAAACACTGATTTGGAAGTTTTTTTCTCAAGGTTTATCTTCTGCAACTCTTCATTTGATGATACTGGCGTTAAGGAAGCGTTTTTGGCATCACAAGGTAGCAAACTCAGGGAGGAGTCGTTGCCATTAACGCTTGTTTCCTTGGGAACGCCATTTTTCTTCGAGGAAGATGATCTCCTCTTGGGGATTATATAACAGTTTCGTCTCTCCTTCACATTGTTATTCTCGATGTAATCAGTTACCCTAGTTCCTTTCGAGCAAGCGCAACCCATAGTTTTCCACAGTTTCCTGATCCCGCTCAGGAAACTGTACGATTTCAATGGCTTTCTTATGCTTCTTTTTCTTCTTCAATGAGAATCAAATCCTCACAACACCAAAAAAACGAAAACCAAAATCTCCAGGGAACAAATATTTTAGCCTTTGAATCAAATGTGCTTTCGATGTAACCCTAAAATTCAGAGTTACACTTACGAATCTACCTATAGGAATTTATCAAAATAAAGGATACTTCGTAGATTCAACAGAATGTGGATCGATATTCTGAGTTTTTCAAATATGCTAATGAAAAACAAATGAAATCAAAGAATCAGAAGAAGACTTGGTCAGTAGAGAAGAAAAATCAAAGAGACAGAGAGGGAGGGGGAGAGAGATCATTGCAGAGAAAAAAACAGAGCGAGAAATTAGGGTCTACGTGATTCCTATTATAGCTAAAAGCCTATAAAAATGGAGGCTATTGACGGTTGAATGGAGCTATCTTCTCTCCCCTTGTCTATTATAGAAAATACAATAAGGAAACAGTTGGTTTTCCTTTCTGTCGCCATTAATGGTGACGACTCGGAGAAAACAGAAGAAATGGAAAAGAGCAGCCATGACTCATAGTTCAGTGTTGACGAAGGTGTATAACTGATTCGCTAAGAGACCGCCACGTGTAAACGCGTGGACTTCTTCGGGCCCACGTGATAGGATCATGGGTTTTAGATATGGGCCTTTACTGGGCTGGGCTACATCATTATAGCTTAATATATAAACCTAAAGCCCATATTAAACCTTTTGTAATGCCGTCAACGAAATTTTTTTATGATATAAGATTCACTGTTCCACGTTTTTTTTTTTAACTTATTCAGTCAAACCAATGTCGTTTTAATAGAATTTAAAACACTACTAAGTAAGGTTGGATATTGGAGGGCTCGTTCAGGTTCGGTACCTTTAGTTGTTTGGTTTTGGTTCAGTATTTTTGGTTATTCGGTTTTGGTTCTAGTTCGGGTATTTGATAAGAAAATCCAGAAAATAGTTGAAAAATCAAAAATATTACCCGAAAAACAATAAAAAAATTCAAAAAAAAATATGTATTCAGATATCCAATAGATATTGGTTCGGGTTTAGTTACTATCCGAGATCCATGAACCTCGAATTTAAAATCCAATAAGTAATTTCAACAGGAACGAAACCAAATAATTTTTGATTCGGGTCAATTCGGTTCTTCAGTTTAGGTTTTAATTAGGTCGCATTCCATTACAAAATGAACATTTTAAGCTAAGATAAGAGATTTTATTCATATAACTTAAAAATGTTCTAACTATGTTCGTACTCGTAAATATGTATCTCTACTAAACCTACAATTATGAATTGTACCGTAATTAGTTTTTTATCGTAATTTTGTAATGTTATTATTATTGTTATTGAATTTATCTGTCAAATTGATGCTCTTAAAGAAAATCAGTAAAAAACAATTTGACTATTTTTTTTTAACAACAACAATTTGACATATAATACTATATTCAATAACAACAATTTGACCGTCAAATTGTCTCTAATTAATATAAGAAATTCAGTGGAACAAAAAAAATAGTCAAATTGTTTTTTATTGAACATAAAAAATAGACTGAGTTAAAAAAAAAAGACCAGTTATATATTATAATGAGGGATGTTCTCCTTTCTAGGCTATTCACCTCATCAAACTTATTATCCAATTAAAATGTAGCACGCCACAACACCACATCATCCAAATAATTTATTTTGACATATCACAAAATTAAATGGAAAATTAAATGATTTATACATTATTTTGCCCTAAAGTGGTTTCGACTGCTCAAGTAAATTCCAAATTCACTTAGCTTTTTTGAAGACTTAGTTTTTTTGAAGAAACACTTAAGATCAATCCATACATTTTTCTTTAATTAAGCTTTCATATATTTTTTAACCATTTTCTCCTATTTTCTCCTTACTATCTAATTCTCTGGTTTTAGAAAACAAAGTCACAGAAATAGCTTAGTAAATTTTTCCCTTGAAAATTTTCTTCCTCGTAATAATTTTATAATTGTTTTGCTTACAACTGATAATGAGAGCAATTGTATAATACAAATAAATATCTAATATTAGTTATTGACCCAAATATTTCTCTAATTAATGACAAAGGAATGTCATTTTGACAAATAAAAAGCTAAATCTCAATTTGTTAGTGAAAAATGATTAACTAAATATTATTGTGAGATATTATATTCATTTATAGAATAGAACTAATTTATAATCAACAAAGAAAATCTAAAATAACACTTTAATGTGTGCATATTATTCGAATTATGGTTGAAAAGATAACTTATAAGAAAAAACTTATTATTTGTTAAACCCTTTTATATATTATAAAATTTGTTAAATTTATAAAGATTATACATTAAATATATGAAATATATTAAATATATAGTTTTTATGTATAAATTTTATAAAATTTATAGTTTTTAAAAATTTTATATATGAAATATATAGTTGTAATTTTATACATAAAATATATTAAATATAAAAACATTACTTTATAAATTCNTTTAATACATTAAATATTTTATACATAACTGTGTCTAAAAATCTTACGATGTAAAATAAATAATTTTGCTAAATTAATTTTGTTGACTTTTTTTTTAACATGGAACCTTACATATTTATTAGCTCACCATACAATATATAAGTAATTATTATTATTCTTAATTTTATTTAATAAGAGATGTGTAAAATAAATGATTTTGCTAAATTAATATGATATTAATGTATATATATCTTGGTCTAGCATCTTTCAGATTCATTTCTTTAGATTTAAACCTTAGTATATAATATAAAGATATTTTAATTATTTTATTTACAAATGTGCGTTATAAAAATTCATAAAATTTCAAAGGGTACTATCTTTTATGTTACTACTTATCAAAGTTTATTATTTGATGTAATTTAATAATATTCATCAAAATTACAATTTATATAAGTTAGATATTATTTTTATACTCAAATTACATTACATGCATAGCATAAGCAAGTAAACTAAATATAATAAATTTGTATAACATATTTGTTGAATCGTCAAATAAAATATGATATTTTTTAACAATAATTTACAATTAAAATAGCAAACTAAAAAATTGAAATAACAAGAAGTAATTTTTATGATATGAAAAAAATGTAAAAACAGCAAGATCCGCACATTTCCAACTCTAACACACCTTATACGATTTACTATAGTTTCTATAAACTTATTCGACATATTTTGAGTTGATGTTTTTCAGATCATTAATTTATTTACTTATTACATTCCATAACAGACAAATTGTTCAAAAAGCACTTGGTAAAAACACGGTTAATAATATGACAATTGTTTTTCTTGCCATTGTTTAAGTACTACCAATGAATGTTGATATGATGGTTGTGCTTAATGTTTTAGTTTTTACTAAAGTATATATAGAATAATAATACTACAAATTATAATAAAACTCATTTTAAACACATCTTAATTTTTTTTCCTTTTTTTAGCTAATTTTATAAATTGACCAAATGCATATTTAGTTTAAAAAAAAGCAAAAAATATTTTTTAAAAAAATGGGACAATTATTAAAATACATTTTTGAATAGTGTTTTGGTGCTTTTAAACTAAAGATTTGACATTCATTAAAAATACAATTAAAATAAGTTGTGAGTACATATTTACCCTTATTACAATTTAGAATCAATATATCATTAATTATATAAAATATATCATTAATTACAACAAATATATCATTATTCCTTAAATACATCTATATACTATTAATAACATGTAATTAAAGATATCATAATTAATTATATTTTAATTAACAATATATATATATATATATATATATCATAAACCCTAAACCCTAAATCCTAAACCCTAAACCATAACCCTAAACCCTAAATCCTAAACTCTAAACCCTAAATCCTCAACCCTAAATCCTAAACCCTAATCCCTAAATCCTAAATCATAAACCCTAAACTAAACCATAAACCCTAAATCATAAACCCTAAATCCTACACCCCAAACCCTAAACCCTAAACTCTAAACCTTAAACCCTAAATCTACCTTAAGTGTGTTTTAATATACTTACCTTATAATTAATTTTAATATATCAAGGATCTTTTAATATACTTACCTTATAATTAAAAGGATATATTTGTCTTACCATCCATAATTAAGTGTATAATTAAAAAGAATTTAACATTAGTGTATTTTGCAATATCATTTGTTCCAAAAGTTTATTTTGGATAATTTCTCTAAAAAAATTGTAGCATGTACCGTGTTCGATAGAGATTTGCATCGGTTAATCAACTGAACCGGGTCAAATCAAATAAGATACATAACCGGTCAATTCCTCAAAGTCCCAATTAATTAAAAAAAAGAGCTTTGGCCTAATGTTTATAGGAAACAGTCAAAGTTCTAATTGATTAGTCAACTTATTTTAAACTGTAAATACATCCGTCACTGTCTTAATTCCATTAGAAGATCCAATAAATATATAATTATTGTTTTAAATTATATTGTTTACAATTTATGTATAGGTTTGTTATGAGGCTTTTCAAGTGAACTAATTTTAAAATTGTTCAATTGCTCAATTAGAAAATAACTTTTGGATTTTTATGTGCGATTTGATTTTTTACAACCATATAAGCCAAAATTTCAACCAAGGCATATGAGCACAAACAAATTAATATTATGGTTTTGAATTTATGTTTGAAGATATTATTAACCATGTGAACAGTTTTTATTGGTTAATTATAATTTATAAGTAAGCAAATCTATCAGATTCGTTTTTATTAACAAAAAAATAAGTATTTTCAGATTTAAATTCGTTTCTAGCATGCTTATTATTAATGTTTTCTAACATGTTCGTTTTAAAAAGTAAAGTTAATACATACTATTAACCGAATTGAAGATAACCGAACTTAAACCGGGTTGTTATTAGTCTCGGTTTAAGAGTAACAAACTCAGCTAACGGTAAAACAAAACATCTCTATTTTCGAATCAATAAATAAATGAAGAATGAGCAGAGATCAAGATGATGAAAACTAAATCAATTTCTCCAATCTGTAGTTTTTCTTCTTCTATCTTTCTTCTTCTTGTAATATATACTATTCTATTAAGAATGGCTTTTTTTTTTATAATTTCACCAATACCGAATAAGTTGGGGTCACCTCACCACAATCTTTTTTTTATATAGAATAAGTATTTTTTTATTAATTTTTCTTTATCATTTTTTTTCTTGCGTGCCCTATAAAAACTCTAAATTGAAGGAAAACAAAAAGTTTATATTGAATTTTGAAATATATGCGTATTAATTGTTAATTTTATGTTAATAACACTATGTTTTTTTAGAAAATATTCCTTATTTTTCCCCTATTTTTTCCCTATTTACCCTCTATTTTTTCCCAATTTCCTACTTAATTATTTTAGAAACGTTTTAGGAAAAATAGTTAATGAAAATCAATTAAACATCCATTAAATACTCAATAAAATAAAATAAAAATTATTAGTATATATTTATTAGTTTCTTTTCTTGTATAAACTTTATTTTTAACATATATTTTTATATATACTTAAACTTTGTTTATGGTATACCATTTTAAGTACTGTCGATTTAAAATATTAAGATATTTCTGAATCTTGTTTCTCTTTACTAAATTTTCGATTGTTATTAATTTTCATTCTAGGACGTGGAGTATCATCCATGGTATAAGACATCGGAAAGAATTAATCAATTTGACACCTGTTATCCGGCGTTATGTGATGGTACATTTCTCTGCTTTGCAATTCCATCTTCTTATATTTGTGTTGTTCTTCTCTGTATGTGCATAAAATCTCCTATTCTAGGATTATGCTAGGGTTTATGCCTTTTGAAAAATCACAACGGAATGTGTATGTTACAGGTGAAACAGTACTAGATTTAGTCAAGAGCTGCATAGGAGCAAAATTCACTAGCCAATTTGGAGATTTGATTGCTATGAGTACTTTTATTACTGAAGATTTTTCGTTGTGCATTCTTAAAACGCAAACTTAATTTGTGATGTGAACCTGATGGAGAGCAGATTCGAATTCCTAAGATCTCTTTGTGAGGTTGAAGGTAGGATAGATTAGAACACGCCAAAATAGTGGTTAGACTAATGTAGGCGGACTGATTCAGATGCAGCGGATTGAAAGGGGGATATGAGTGTGGTTTGGTGAGTGAAATGGACTGAAGTGAAATGTGGAATGAAGAATAATGGATTGAGTGAAACTTCCAAAGGAGATGGGAAATCCTTTGGACTTTCGGGCTTGATCTAGGTGAAGATATTACACACTCCACTAAGAACAAGTTGTATGGATATTACACACCATACAGATCAAACAAGAGAGAAAGAGTTTAAGATTAAAATGTTTGATACTTTTAAAAGTGAAGGAATAATGTCTACATATAGAGAGATGGCGTGGAGACCCTTCACATTCTAGGGCAACACCATAAATAAGAGAGAGAAAAGTGCAAGTTTAGAGAAAATACATAAATGCAAAGTTAAAAACGTTTTGGCTTCTCTATGCCAATTTGGACAGCATGTTATCAATGGGGATGATGTAATAAGTGTGTGAAACATGCCTCATTAAAAACCTCTCTTGGAAAACCCAATTGGGACAAAACCAAGAAGAGGGAAAAAGAGTGCAAGTGCACACACCTCCCATTGATAACC
>KE153426.1:26257-53877 GCA_000411095.1 Aethionema arabicum
CCAATTGGTAGCTCCAATGCTCTTTGCTCCTCCTCGGGATTAAGCTGCTCCTTAGCTCCTAGTTCAGGTTCAAGCTGCTGGTCCATTATCATATCAATTTGTAATCTACAAATTTAGAAACTAGAGTTGAAACGTGAGGCTTGTACCGAGTCTCCAGTTCAACAAACTCTGTACTAGTCTCTTTTGTCTATTGCTTGTGGACTTTGAGAAAGACAGACAACAACATAATTGCTAAGGCCTGTGGGGCAGTAATTGTGAACAGACCCGATGAACTGCAGACACAAGCTTTTTCCCCCTGGGTTAATCTATATTCCTCAAGTCTAACCCTTTAACTTCGCAACTTAGATTTGGGATGCGTACAACGCCAAGGCACAAACATTCTAAACAACGATTAAAAGCAAGCTCCTAGAGCAGAGCAAGACAACTTTCAAAGCCCACCATTAAAACAGATGAAGATGCAGACAACGAGCAAATTCTTTCCGACTTGAAAAACTTTGATTCTCACCAACAGAACAATCTTTCTCTCTCTTTTTTTTTATTTGGTGTTCCTAAGACCATCTCCAGTGGTTCCCTCATTTTTTTTTCTTCAAAATGAGGGAACATCAAAATGAGGGGAGTTTTACTCCAATGGTTCCTTTCATTTTCTTCACAAAAAATTATATTTTAATGTGACAAATGCACTAAATAAAAATGAGGGGAGTGAATAGTATCTCCTTAAATTTGAGGAGATCTTTCACCTTTTTGAGATTTTCCCTCAAAATGAGGAACCATTGGAGATGCCCTAAAAATTGATACTAAATTTGCATTTTTAACTTGACAAGAAGGTTTGTACTTTTTGACCAAATCGCTTTTAATTTTAGGGATTATTGTATTTTAAAACTCAAAACTATTTTCGTTTTAGTGAAAAAGACTTTAGCTATCAAAATAGTTTTGTAAGTCTTGAATTATGATTACTCAACTTATTAAATTCTAAACAGTAGTAATCGAATATTGTAATCCGTGATAAAATTTGAAATTATAGTATAATTAATTCAAATTTAGGTCATAAATTTGAGATTATGTTTTAATTTTGTGTTTAGAGTTGATTTAAAAACATGATTTAGTTAAAAAAAATTAGGATTTAAAAAACTATTTTGATGACTAATGGTTTGTTTTTCTAACAAAAATAATTTATGATCTAAAATACCATAAATTTTACTCTTGTAAGCTACTAAAATTTATAAGGGAGACAATGCTCAAAAAGAGAGAAAAGTTTTCAAATGGTTTAATGTGTCTAGCGAACTTTAGATTCAATTCAACCTCTTACTTCGAATTTTCAAAGTTTTGAATTCCATTAAAAATAAAATTTAGAATTTATGATCGTAGATCGTTTTATAAATATTTTGGTTACATTTATAAATAATCTTATATCGTTTTATAAAAAAATTCCATTAATTATATTTTCTTAAAATAAAAGTTTTGAATTCCATTAAAAATAAAAGTTTAGAAAATATAATCTTAGATCGTTTTATAAATATTTTAATTACATTTGATGTGTCTAGCGAACTTTAGATTTAATGCAAATCCTTACTTTGAATTTCATTAAAAATAAAAGTTTAGGATTATATATGACTATATATTTGTAAATATTTATTATTACTTCTATAAATTATGAACTTCAAAGTTGTATTATTCATACAATAATAATATTCTAATTATCATTTATAAAATAATAAATATATTCTATATTTAATTACCTATCAAATAGTAAAATTTATATATAAGTATGTTCGCTTCAATATACTACTCCCTCTGTTTTAAAAAAAACTTTAATTGCCGATCATGATAACTTTTTTATTTTATGCATATTCACTCTCCTTAAATTTTCCAATTATATAACAATTTTTTAAAATATAATAATTTCTAGTTGTATTTAAAAAAAGAGAAATTGGGAAAAACAATGACCACCAGGGTGGAGCCACGTAAGCAAAGAATGAAACCCGGATCCGAAAGCTGAACCCGGATCCATAGGCCTCGGTTGTCACTTATCATAGCTGGAAACAGCCTGTCACCAACGAAGTCCTCTCTCTCTCTCTCCTTCCCCTTCTTCTCTCTCTCTCTCTCTCTCTCTCTCTTCCCTCTTTCTTCTCTTCTCCTTCCCCTTCTCTTTATTCCTCCTCTCCTCTCCTGTCTAGGGTTTGTGGATCTCCTCCTCCGACGCTCAGATCTTCTCTGTTCAAATCGTCGGATCAAGGTTTTCCTCCATGTATGCTCTCTCAACTCATCTCCCTTTTATCTTGTTACTCTTACGATATTTCAGCATCTTCTGATTTTCTGGAAGTTTCTTCTTCCAATTTCTCAACAAATTGTTGATTCCTTCACGCATTTTATGCTCCAATCTATTTATTGTTTATCAACATTAGGATCTGGAACGAGTTGTTCTGTTTTTTATGTCAACATTAAATTACCACCAATAGGCGTCTACGAGTTTTTCGTGTATATATACGTATTCATATTGGTTCTATGGTGGAAGGAATGAGGATAACTATCAATTATCTGCGAGGTTTTATGTTTCTTTTCCGGTATCTAGGATGCTGTGTAGAAGAAATTTGTTGTTTGAAGGGAAAAAAGGTCATGGACCTCGTTGACTTAGCTTTTAGATTTTAATTTGGTGATTAATTTATGGTAGAAAACGTTGATTAAATGTTTTGTAAGGAGCCATTGACATGCTTAGGAAAACGAAGGTTGCGTTTTGCATGCTATGGAATGTTTCTGGAACGTTATCTTGGCTTGTTTGAAAAATATAATTGTCTGTCATTAGGTTGCTTTCAATTTTTCTAGGGTATTTCCATATCAATCATGAGTTTCTTTGAAAGGCTACTGATTGTTTGCTTTATTTCTCAGTTTATGTAGGTGTTACGCTGATTAAATGCTAGAGTCAGATCACAAAAGTTATCTTGGGTGATCTGAGCTGCATTTCTGAAGTTAGTTGCACCCTTTTTGTTGAAACTCATCTGGTGGTTCTTTAGTCTCTTCATATGGTTATCAGTTAAAAGAAGGCAAAATCTTCTCTCCTTTTTTTTGCATTGATGAGTAATAGTTACTAACCTCTGAGCAGTTTTGGGACGTTAACTGCTACGGCTAGAGATCTTGCCGCATCCATGCTGGCAGATAGCATGCGTGGATATTGTGTTTCGGGTGATGCCCCTGACAAACTTTGTTCCCGATGCATTCGGCGTGTTGACAATATGTCTAGTCGCTCTGCTAATTCTTCTCGGTTTCCTCTGCATCGCTTACTCCTTCTATTTCCAGTCTCACGTTCGTAAGCAAGGGTTTATTCAACTTGGTTACTTCAGCGGTCCCTGGATTATCCGAATCACATTCATTCTGTTAGCAATCTGGTGGGCGTTTGGTGAGATTTTTCGATTAAGTTTATTAAGGCGTGACAAAAGAATTTTGACTGGGTTGGATCTAAGATGGCAGGAGAATATGTGCAAGTGGTACATCATCTCCAATCTAGGATTTGCAGAACCTTGCCTCTTTCTTACCCTCATGTTTCTTTTACGAGCTCCATTAACGATGGAATCAGGAGCTCTGAGCGGAACATGGAACGGGAAAACAGCCGGGTATATCATTCTTTACTGTCTTCCCATGCTTGCCCTCCAACTTGTGGTTGTTTTAGCCGAGTCACGCTTAAACGGAGGTAGTAATTCTATGGTAAAGCTGCCACATTCTTTCACAAGAACCTATTCCCATGTTACTATTGATCAAGACATGGTAGCTCTTTGCACATATCCTCTCCTGAGTACAATCCTTCTCGCTATTTTCGCAACCATCGTCACAGTTTACTTGTTCTGGCTTGGAGGACGGATACTAAAACTAGTCATCAATAAACGTCTACAGAAAAGAGTTTACACCTTACTTTTCTCGGTTTCGTCGTTCGTTCCATTGAGGATTGTTCTACTGAGTTTATCTATTCTCCCAAGAGCTGATGATATAATATTTGAAGCACTTGCTTTCTTAGCCTTCTTATCGTTTATAAGCTTTGCTGGAGTATCAATTTTCTTGCTTGTTTACTACCCAGTTTCAGACTCCATGGCTCTACGTGGTTTACATGATCTAGAGGAAGAGAGAACTGATACTGAAGAACGGAGTGGTGCGCTATTGCTTGCACCAAATAGTTCACGTACCGGGGAAATCATTGGTTTAAGAAGTGGTAGAGACTCTGATTCTTCTGTGCAATCGAGATATGTTGAATTAAGTCAGTTTCTTGAAGAGGAGAAGTGAAATTAATGGAGTTTGGTATGTACAGAACAGATTTGATTTGTGGGCAAGAACAAGTTTGTGGGATGTTTGTTGCAGGAAGAGGGTAAGGTTTCATGAGTTTGGTGTTGTAAAGGAGGAGGGTTTATGTGCTTTTTTTTTTACTTAAATACTTGTGAGGGGTTTTTGTGATTTGAAAATGTGTTTCTGCTCGATATGGATTCTAATCGTTTTTTTTTTGTATTTGTATGTTGTTAATCTGATCAATTTTGATTCTGAAAAATAAAAAAAAAACTAATCAAAGCTTTTAAGATTCTGTGTCTGAACCAAATTCTGAGTATTATTGGATTAGTATTAAAACTTATGGGTCATTTGGCAAATAATTAAAAATATGGGGGCATTTCACAAATATTATTTGTTTTCGGGCCTTTCTTAAATATCAAAATATCATGATTACTTTTAGCGCTGGGTATAAAAATAGGAACCGAATAACCGAACCAAATTCGTACCGGAAAAAATTCAGAATTGAACCAAAAATCGGAGTAAAATGTACCTATTAGATCTTAAATTTGGATCCATGAATATCAGATAATAATTGGAACCGAATCGATATCCATTAGGTATCCAAAGTAATCCTATTTTTTTCGGCTATTTTTTTGGTTTTTCGAGTATTTTCTTTTGTTGTTCGGCCATTTTTTTTAGTTTTTTAGGATTTTTTTTTTGTTTTTTCGAGTAATTTTTAAGTTTTTCGGGTTTTTTTTAATCTTCTAATCAAATATTTGAACCCAAACCAGAACCGAATTAAAATATTTAAAGAACCGAACGGATCCTATAATCATAAAACCGAAGAGAAGAAAATATCGAACCAAAACCGAACTGATAGCTGAGTACCCAACCCTAATTATTTAGTAAATAATAAAAGATATGGGCACGGCTGCTAATCTATCATTTTTGTCTATATAAATTTGGGATTAAAGTAATAAAAACACCTAAACTTTGACTATGTTGCAAAAAAAAACCCTCAACTTTGACAATCTATTTTTAAACCCTTAATTTTACTAATGACATTTTTTAAACTCTCAACTTTACTAATGATTTTTTATATTTTTCGTTAATATTTTTTTCTAACACTATTAAATATGTTCATTAATGACACTAAATGAAACACAAGTTTTGTAAAATTAGATAAAAACATGGAGAAACCATTAAAAAAAATGAAAATCATATTTATGGATAAATTTCCAATTAATTTTAGTTAATTTAGTATTGATTTTAATGTTCATTTTTAATGGTAATTTTAATGTTACTTTTTTAAAGCCAATTTTAGTGTTACTTTAAGTGTGAATATGTATTAATTCTAGTGTTAGTTTTAGTGCTAACGCTAAAATTCACAATATATTGACACTACAGTTCACATTATAATTTATATGTAACACTAAAATTAACACTAAATTAACCAAAATTTAACCATAGTTTAACCATAAATATGATTTTTTTTTGTGTTTTTTCATGATTTTTTCTGTGTTTTTTCTAATTTATTAAACTCAGTGTTTCATTTAATGTTTTTAATAGCCATATTTAAGACTTACAATTTTTTTTAACTAAGTATTAAAACTTCATTAGTAAATTTGAGGGTTTAAAAACATCATTAATAAAATTAGGGGGATTTGCAAAAATGGCACTTTAATGAGCTTTTTAGCAAAAATGGCACAGAAATGACATTTATTACAAAAATGACATTTTGGATTCCTAGATGGACAACAATACCCTTTTATGTCATTTAATTATTAAAATTATTAACCGTATGTAAACTGTATGTAAACCGTATGTAAACTGTATGTAAACCGTATGTAAACTGTATGTAACCGTATGTAAACTGTATGTAAACCATATGTAAACCGTATGTAAACTGTATATAAACCGTATGTAAACCATATGTAAACCGTGTGTAAACTGTATGTAACCGTATGTAAACTGTATGTAAACAAGGGTATTATGGTCCATTCATTTGGAAGGGAAGGAAGAGTGCTAAAAATGAAAATATAGCACTTTGAAATGCCATTTTTGACAATTCCTCATAAAATTAAGAGTTTAAAAGACATTATTTGTAAAGTTCAGAGTTTAAAAACAGATTTTCAAAATTGAAAACTTTTTTTATAAAATGGTCAATGTTGAAGTGTTTTTTTGATTTAGTCCCTAAAATTGAAAGTTTTCTAATGTCTTTCTCGAATTCGCTTACAAACATTCAAAACCTTAGTAATCAGTTTACAAATATCTGAAATTTAAGTCTTTACAATATTAAAATGTATTTTCGATCAAGATTCAAACTAGATAGTCAATAACGCAATTTTGACAAATATTGGAGTTTCAATAACATTAAAAAGCGACGAAAATAAAGAAAACATTAACAAAACTGGATTGCAAACTCCTGCTTTATAATTCATATTCTTAGTAAAAAACACAAAGTTCAATTGCTACAGTCTACACAACAATGAAGAACAAGCTCCAAAAAAAACAACCAATAAAGAAGAAGACTGCAGATACCTTAAACTAATAACCACCCTTGAGATCATTAACGACGTCGTATGGTATAGGAGTAACAGTCTCCAAGGTTGCACCTTCCACCATGAAACCTGGTTTTGGTCCTTTAGGTTGCCTCTTGGTGCTTATGGTCTCGCCTCTGGCTTTAGCTGCAGCCTTTAACTCATCATTCGTCTTCTTCCTCAGCTTGAACTCCTCAGCACATCTTGATTGCTGCACATGCTCAACTCGTACATGAATCCTCTTTCTAATGATCCTGTTCCCGATCTGAACAATCAAACCCAATATGTTTAAATCAAGTTAGCTCCCAAAAGTGTGTACTTTGAATAACCTAAGAGTAATTTCCAAAGCATGTTCTTCACAAAATATATGATAATCAAACATACTAAAGCTGCAAATATGTCAGTCAGGTTAGCCCCCAAAAGTCTATATTATGATAAACTAAGAGCAAATTCAAAAGCAAACCAAAATAGGGTTCTGTTTAGCATATAATATGACACAAATATCAGAGAAAATTCAAAAGCACGTACTTTACAAAATAGGGTTTCTGCATAACATATACTGTCATATATGATAATCAAACATACTAAAGCTGCAAATATGTCAGTCAGGTTAACTCCCAAAAGTCTATACTATGATAAACTAAGAGCAAACTGAAACGCAAACAAAAGTAGGTTTCTGTATAGCATATAATATGATACTAATTCCGTAGAAAATTCAAAAGCAAGTACTTAACAAATTAGGGTTTCTGCATAACATATACTGTTATTTGATAAGCAAACATATTAATGCTACAAATATGTCACTCAGGTTAGCTTACAAAACTCTATACTATAATAAACTAAGAGCAAATTCAAACGTAAACCAAAGTAGGTTTTTATATAGCATATAATATGATACTAATTTCAGAGAAAATTCAAAAGCAAGTACTTCACAAAACAGGTTTCTGCATAACAACATACTCTGTCATATGATAAGCAAACATATTAAAGCTACAAGAGGAGATTGCGATTGTTTGAAGTTGAATAAGCACATAAAAAAGATTATAAACAGCAAACAGCAGCACTATCATATTCATCAGATCAGTAAACTACCATTCCATCGAGCAGGAGTCAAAAAGTATTGAACTAACACATAACAAGATCTCCATTGTAGCAAAGAATGAGCCAGAGATTTCAAAATCGGATCACAAAGGATTTGCATTCTATAAACCAATCGCCAATCGCACATTTCAATATAAAATCAACGATCTAAGCTACCGAATGTATAAGTTCAGAAATCAAATTTTATTTCAGTGAAGAATGGATTCAAGCACGACGAGTAAGAGATAGAGAAGGAAATGTAAAGAGGACCTGTTTGTTGACTTCGACACCAACGGCGCGTTTGGTAACGTTCCAGATACGACCAGTACGTCCATGGTAAAACTTGTGAGGCATACCTTTGTGGATAGCACCATTAACCTTAACGTCGACGTAATCGCCGACCTTGAAGGTTCTAAGGTAGGTAGAGAGTGGAATGTACCCCTTCTTCCTGAAAGGTCTCGCGAAGAGATCCCTCGTCCTCGCTCTAACACCATGTCCAGCCGGCATTTTGCTCTTTGGTTGAAAACCCTAACGAAATTATGAAGCCAGTCTCTATTTATATCTCGTTTAAGATTAAATTATTTAAATGGGCCTGTTGGGTCATAAATTTGGGCTTAATTCTACAAACCCATTTATTTATTAAATCCCTATGGACACGAAATAACTTTCATGAAGAGGATTCTAGCGAAAATATTCAAACTTAAAGTAAGATAAATCGAATATGAAATGTTATAAACTTATAATTATAAGTAAGAATATGAAAACTTCACATATAATTCAAAATCATATTGTCTAAAATTTCTATAATTATAAGTTTTTTTTCTCTAATTCCTAATTATATCCAATTTTTTTTTCGGGCAAATAGTTTTATTATTGATATACTCGTGATTACATAGTGTTCCAGGTGATAGTACAATTCATATGATACATTCTAGCTGTTTTAGCAAGTGTATCCACTTCTGAGATTAATTGTCTTTTAACATGCTTGAATGTGAACTGGAGGTCCGTTGAGATCAGGTTTGCGATGTCGTTCACTGTTGTTGCAATATCTGATGTAATCCAAGCAGGTGTAGATCTCCGGGCTAGCTTGCTTTGGCCTTCAGTAATTAGCGTTTTGCAATCACCAAGGAATATGATGTTTCGATATCCGAGTGCCTTAAGTTCCCTGACTGTAGTAAGCAAGGCTAGTGCCTCATCTTCTCTGGCTGAAGACGTAGGTGGTAAAGCTTCTCGCCCTTGTAGCATGGCCTGCTTTTTCCTGTTGTAAAGGATCCAAGCTACGCCTATATGATTTTGTGATGAGATCCAGGAAGCGTCAACTGTACAGCAAAGTGCCTGTTGGTGCGTTGGGAAATCTGCAATAGATTGGACCTCTATGGCGTTTGGAATATGCTGCTGAATTGAGGGATCAGGTTGTTGCTGGTCATCCTGGTTAGGTTGTGTTGCCTGGCTCCATTCTTTATGATCTGATACTGCCTTGTTGATGATCTGTGGGATAAAGTTCTGTATTTTCTGGAAGATGAGCTTGTTCCGCGCTTTCCAGAGCTTCCAACCTATAAAAACAGGGAGATTAGCCAGCGGGTGATGTGTTCCAATGGAAGTAAAGATATTCTTGAGGTTAGCAATCAGCTCATTAGAGGGAGGAAGTTGTGTCACCTCATCAGGTTTTGGAGCTAGGGACCAGATTTCTTTAGCTATTCTGCATTGGAACATGAGGTGGTTAACTGATTCTTCTCCCTCTCCACAAAATTGACATTGAGTATCGTAGCTACATCCACGTCTTGTAAGCTGTTCTCCTACTGGAAGGCTATTGTGCAAGATTCTCCACCAAAAATGCCTTAACTTGGAGGGAGCTTCTAGCCTCCAGATTTTTTGCAAAGGTCCCTTCGAATGTCGTCCCAATCCTCAAAGTGTACTTGATCTGAGGCAGCTGCAAGCCGATACCCTGATTTAACTGTGTACTCACCAGAGGTTGTGTGTAGCCAGGAGACATGATCTGAAGCTTCGGTTCGAGACGGCTTGATTTGAGTGATGAGTGGGATATCCTCAGGTTCTATAAGGTTATGCAAAAGTGGTGTATTCCATTCACCTGTACCTGCAATAATGAGATCCTTTACCCT
The DNA here is from genome assembly GCA_000411095.1 of Aethionema arabicum. Classification (NCBI taxonomy): domain Eukaryota; kingdom Viridiplantae; phylum Streptophyta; class Magnoliopsida; order Brassicales; family Brassicaceae; genus Aethionema; species Aethionema arabicum. The sequence goes on from KE153426.1 coordinate 36,243, forward strand.
CAACGTTGTATGTTGTTGTTGTCCTAGCCCTCTAGCTGGTCTTGAGGGGTTAAGGGGTAGCCATTGATCAGACCAGATCTTGATATCTTGACATGTTCCAACTCTCCATTTTATACCGCTCTTGAGTAGTTGTTTGGTTTGTAGTAGACCCTTCCAGGCGAAACTACCGTGCCTTTTCTGGGTTGCCTCCAGGAATGTACATTAGGGGTAGTATTTAGCCTTGTAAACTCTTGCTACCAGGGAATGGGGGTTTGTGAGCAACCTCCAACTCTGTTTAGCTAGCAGTGCCGTGTTAAAATGTTTCAAGTCCCGAATAGCAAGTCCTCCTTGCTCCTTGGGTTTGGTTAATTTATGCCATGCTATCCAAGCAATCTTCCTGTTATTAGCATGTGAGGACCACCAGAATCTTCTAATAGCTGCAGTTATTTGGTCTAAGATGCGCTTAGGGAGCATAAAGCAGGACATTGCATAATTGGGTAAGGACATGGCCACTGCTTTTATTAGTACCTCACGACCTGCTGGTGATAGATATTGGTTGCTCCAGCTATTAAGTTTATCATAGATCTGGTTAGCTAGGTATGAGAATGCCTCATATCTGCTCTTTCCTATCTTTTCCGGTAAGCCTAAGTACTTTTCAAAGCCTCCTATCTTATGAATACCCATTAATTGACAGATAGATATTTTTATGGCTGAGGGCGTACCTTTGCTGAACATGATTGCTGATTTTCTGTAGTTGATTTCCTGCCCTGAGGCTTGTTGATATGTGTGTAGGACATTGAGGATCTCTTGACTTTCTCTTATTGTGGCTTTGGTGAACAGCAGTGAGTCGTCTGCAAATAGGAGGTGTGTGACTATGGGTTCTCCTCTTGATGCTTTATATCCCGTTAGCTGACAATTTTGTACTCTGTCCTGAATCAATCTAGATAACCCTTCAATACAAAATAGGTAAAGAAAATGTGACAAGGGGTCTCCCTGTCGAATTCCACGCTGAGGTGTTATATGACCAGAAGGAATCCCATTAATTAGCACATAATATGTTACCGTTTTAACACAAGTCATGATCCAATTTTTCCAAATATCATTGAAACCCAATTTAGCCATAACAACATCTAGATCACCCCATTCTACTTTGTCAAATGCCTTAGAGATGTCTAGTTTGACAGTCATCGTATTTTGGACTCTATTTCTATTATGCAAGGAGTGTATCATTTCATGTGCTACTAAAATAGTATCAGTTATTAACCTTCCCGAGACAAATGTAGATTGATTCTCTGATACAATCATTGACATCCATGGCTTAAGCCGTTCCACTAAAATTTTGGCTATAATCTTATATGCTACATTTGCCAAGCTAATAGGCCTGAAATCTTTAGGTGTGCAAGGGTTTTCTACCTTTGGTATTAAACAGATGTGGGTGTGATTCATTTTCGGGTCTAAATATCCATGTTCAAAGAAAATCTTTACATACCTGATGACGTTTGGCTTTATTACTGACCAGTGATTTCTGTAGAAGGCTGAGCTAAATCCATCTGGTCCAGGGGCTTTGTCCGGGTTTATAGCAAATACAGTAGCATGGACTTCTTGATCTGTAATATATTTCGTTAGTTCATAATTAATATCATTAGTAATAATGGGTTGGAGGTGGTCCAATGCATCTGCAAGGATATATGCTTGATCGGATGTGAAGATAGTTTGAAAATACTCAGTATTGTGATTATGTATCTCTCCTGGTTCTAGATAAAGTCTACTAGCTTCGTCTACAACGTGTGATATGCGATTATAGGATCGTCTTTGTTTGGTCTTGGCATGGAAGAATGCTGTGTTTTTATCTCCTGCTTGTAGCAATTGTATTCTGCTTTTGGCTCGCCAGAATTCTTCCTCAAGCCTGTAAGCATTGTTAAGTTCAGCTTTCAAATTATTTAGATAAGTAGAATCACAGTTACCAGAGTCATATGCCTCATGTAGTTTTGCCTTGATTTCCTGTATTTGCTTTGATGAATTGTGCTGATGTAGCTTTTTCCAATGTGAGAGAGCCATTCTGCATTGGGTTAGACAATTTTGAAAATTCGTATCTGGAAGATGTGAACATGTTGTGGCCCACGTATCTTGGATGATTTTGTGCACTTCTTGGTTTCTTCTCCATCTGTTGTCATATTTGAAGTAGTTGAACTTTCTCCACTTACTTGGTTCAGTGTGAAGAATGAGTGGTCTGTGATCAGATCCGATCCAGGGGAGTAGTTGGATGTAAGCTTGTTGATAGCATTGTAGCCATTCAGTGTTGGCTAGTGCCCTATCTATTTTTGACTTAACATAATGTTGATGACGATGGCCTGTCCACGTAAACATCCCGCCAATCATTTTTATGTCTTGAAGTCCACATGTAGAAAGCAGCCTTCGAAATGTTTGGAATGAGTGGGATGGTCTCACAGTGTCTCCTTGCTTTTCTTTCGGGTGTTTAATGTCATTTAGATCCCCCAATACAAGCCATGGTTCCTTCATTGGTCCGTTACATTCTACGTCAGCAATCATTTGGTTCCACAAAGCGTTTCTGTACTGCAAAATAGGATGTCCATATATATAAGATAACAAAAAATTATTTACACCACTAGTCACATGGATATCGGTTGGGTAGAGCATAAGGGTATGTACAAAGCTTAGTTGAACCGAATTATCCCAAAAGACTGCCATTCCACCACTAGTTCTATCTGTTGGTAGTATGAAGTTATTTCGATAATTAAGTGTTCTACCTAGCCGTTCTAATAATTCGTAGCCGTTTTTAGTTTCAACGAGGAACAAGATGTGAGGGTTAGAAGATTTCCTGATATCTTTAAGGTGGGAGATTGTCAGGGAGTTCCCCAATCCCTGACAATTCCAATGTAAGATCTTCATTGCCTCCTTGGTGGTTTGAGGGAAACCACCAAACCCTTATCTTTGTGCATAGTTGTTGGTTGACGTTTTGCTGGCAGTGTGTCCTCAGGAGAGTCATTGTCTGAATTCTTTCTCTTGGTGCCTTGTTCGCCGCTTATCAGAGGATCAGAAGTATCTTGCTCTGGTTGGTTCATTATCTCTGGATCCTTGCTTTGATGTTCTAAGGTAGGGAGAGACTGAAGTTCTAAGTTGTTATCTAGCTCTTTAGGAGTTGCTGCCGTAGAGGATTCACCCACGACATTGAGTAGCTGTATATCAGCCGAGTCCTTAAGCTGCTTCTTCATTAATTCATAAGGATTGGTAGTCGAATACGGTGCTTTCGAGGAAACTGATGGAATCAATGGCAGTGTTGGACAGAGATCATAGTTGTGTTTAAGACTCCCACAGGTGGTGCAGAATTTCTGGAGTCGATCGTACCGGAATTCAAGTTCAACAGGCATGCCAACATTCATTATTTGCACTTGGCGAGCGAGCGTGATCTCTTCGTCGACATTGAATCGTATTTTAACCCATACCTCTGCTGGTCGAGTTGTCGTTGGCTCAATGATTAGCTGGTCTTCGTATTGCCCAAATTGGAGGAAATGCTTTCCACGATTTGACTCCGCCGGTAGACGTTTGGTAGGTTCAAGATTTGGACCCAGGACGAAACTCGTTTCAGAAAGTGTGGCATCTCCATTTGATTCCATTTGTCTAGCGCAACAATCCACCCCCTATAGGTGTATGGGGCGTGCTCTAGCACATTCCGTAGGTGGTGTTCAGAGCTAAAGTAAAAGTTTACCGAGCCGTCGTCATTTACTTGACCTGATAATTTCTCCACCAGATTCCAGTAGCGCGGTAGGGCCGCTTTGATGCCGGCGGGATTTTGCTGGTTCAGATTTAGATCCTTAGCAACTAGGCACAAACGGTGGTCTTTTTCAAATCGGCGTTGTGCATCTTGGTGGATGAGCCATGTAGATTTCGTAGCCCCGATTTTTAATTCCTGGAGTGTTTTCCAGATTTCCTTATCTGAGCTCATATTTGCTGTAGCTTGATCTTGGAGAATTGATGGAGATTATCAGAAGTATTATTGAAAGCTTTGGGAATTTGGTCGATCGATGTCGCATACAAGAACCCTAAAAGGGGAAGCTTCGAGAGAAAATCCTATATCCAATTTAATCACGAGATTAAATGTGTTCATGATTTTATTAATGGTGTTGACAACATTCTTAATTCCACTATTTTTTTTTAAAATGGTGTTTTATTTGTCTACATTTGATATTTGTCGTGATTAGCCCGTGTATTGATTTATCACTCCTCAAAAATCAAACTTTTTCTAAATCATTTTCCCAAAATTAGAGACAATTTGATAGCAATGACTCTAATAAAATAAAACACATGCATTGTTAACCTTACTCAATTATAGCACCAAAGAAAATTAAAACTGAAATTAAACCCAAAATCAATACTTATTTAATCGGTTCCTACAAGAAGAAGATAGCTTAGTGGTTAGGTTTTCTCTCTAATATTCCGGTCTGAATTTACCATGCTGCGGCTTGTGCAACAATTTATCTATCGACCCGGATTTGTAGTCTAAATTGATAATAAAAAAAAAAATTATTGGTTCCTGTAAACCGGTTTGGAGATAACAATCTTGTTCTAGGAAAGAAAATTTAGTCTAATTTAGCTTTTAGGATTCAAAAACAGTACCTAAACAAAGACAAAAGCTACAAGAAAAAAAAAACAAAATTTTACAGCGTCAGTTGAAAAAACAAAGTGTAAAAAGGAAAAAGAAAAGAGATAAAATATTAGTCTTTTACCCAAAAAAAAAAAAACTCTTAAAAACTATATAAGCTTCTTCTTCTCAAAGTACTGCTTCAAGTATACTATTTGCAAACCTGAAACAACAATGCATATACCCAATGACATTATACTGTACCAAGCTACCCTCGAGTTCGTTTTCTCACTCACAGTCCTCATCTCTGCTTCTCTGCAAATTGCAGTTTAAACATGAGATTTCGATAATGAAACGCAATCACCATGAATGCAGCTCAAGCTTTTACCTGGTTTTCAGATACAGTAGATTTTCATGGATGCCTTCAACCGCACCTTCGAGCTTTCTCAGCTCTAGTTCCACACCCTATATAAGTTACACAATCAAATTTAGGAAACAAATTTTATACATTTTCTCGTTTTGAAACAAAGATATATAGAGCATAACACTACAGGTTCAAGAAATTGCTAGACACTAGTCAGGCTGCAACATAAACCTAATGCTAGAACGACTAGTCGGACCTAGGCGTTTAAAAAATAATTCAACTATATGTTTTATTTATAGATTTAAATATTATAATGATACATATTGTTAAGAAGTTTAGAACTAATTAGACAAAACAAAAACACTTTAAGAGGTTTAGACATTATATGGACTGATTAATCCAATTAAATGAACTTTTACCAATTAGAATCACATAATGGACCAATCGCTACAAACAAATCGCATGCTGCTCTACAACTAACAAAATTCGGGAGGCGGTTTTGGGATTATTCGGGGCCTAGGTGGGGCATAGGCGCGGATTTAAGAACATCAAGCTATTATATGTGTATAGTAAGCAAACAAAATAGCTTGGAAGGCTAACCTCGATCTTTTCTTTTTTAGCGATAGAGTCCCAATCCTTAGCAGCTATTCCGGTTTTCCAGTCAAGGTGGATGCTAACATTTTTCTTTCCATGAGTACCTTCATCAGCCCAAAAGCATGCCAAATAGTTTCCGGATTCTTGGGTTGTAAATGCAAACTGACCATTGGTTACGTTTACCATGTTGTACAGAATGTTGCCATATGGGGAAGTTACCTGCAACACAAAATATAGGGAAACCTCATAGAAAAAGGAGAGCAAGTACATGATAAATGTTCAAGTTCCACTTCAAAGTACAAAGATATGTTAACTATATGAATTCATCTACCTAATCATAATACAGCAAATGACACTCTCTGAAACAATCTATTTAAGTTAGTAGGAACTACCAAGAACTCATAATTACCAGCTGCTACTTGCTCAATATAAGAAACTTTTGTCTTTTGAAAGCATATAGAAAAATTGAAGTCGTAATCATATCATTAGTTTCAAACAAAGAGTCTCTAACCAAGCAGACTTCATCAAATCCCCACATAAAGGTTCTGTTTCTTCTTCTAGTCTCATAACCACTTAGGGGTTTGATGTTACAGCCAAAAAGGAATCAATATAAACAAGCGTACGGTCATTTCTGCAAAGTTCAAGCTCGGATCCTCTAATGCCAATTTGGTGCAAAGAACATCTACAGAAAGATCTCTGATAACAATGGCAACGCTAATACTTGAATTGATTTTGCTTTAGCTAAGAGAGAGAGCAATCTCCCAGTGAGCATTTCGTTGAACCGCTGAGCACAATTTTCCAAATAAGGAAACTTAAATCGAGAATTTAGACCTAATTAACGGATTTCTAGTGAATATTATCAAATGTTAACAGAAACCTAAAGAGACAACGACTACAGGATCAATTGAAATTACCAAAACATTAGGGATCGAGAAGAAAAATCCAGATTCAAATCACTGAGCGAGCGATGAAGAGAAACGAGATGATTCGAAGAGAAAACTACGACATTACCTTGACGGAGATGGTAGGTAAAACATGATGATCTTCGGAGATAACAAGGTAATCGGCCAAGACGACGACGTTGTTCTGGATTTCCTCTGACACACATTTTGAGCCGGTAGGAGGCACGTTCAGCCAAACTGCCTCGCCGGACGGAATAATCTCCGAAATGAGACAGAAGAGAAGAAACGAAAGTAGAAATGCCGTGGAGATGCCATGCCGCATTGTAGCAATCATCTTCCTCGAGCTTTCAAACGTGTTCATCGATCCAGATCTTTGGTTTTGTGAAACTGAGAATTCACGGGTGGCGAAAGCTTGGAGTGGGCTTCTTCCACAAACACTATGACAAATCCATGGGCTTCGAATCGAGGTGATACCATATATTTTTGCTACAATATTTAGGCTGCGACAAGGTTTTAAAACTTTTAAATTTAATTGTTTTTTTTCCTGGTTTTAAAATTCAATTTTAAAAGTGAATTATAATATTATATAACATGTTTTATATTTTTTTTCTTGGTTTCAATTTCAAAACAGAATTATATACCATTTTTTATAATTTTTTTCTTAGTTTGAATTTTTAAAAGTGAATTATATACCATTTTTTAAAAGTGAATTCTATACCATTTCAATTTTAAAAGTAAATTATATACCAGGTTAAAAAAAGAAGTAAATTATATACCATTTTTTAAAAGTGAATAATGTACATTTTTTATATTTCCAAAGTTTTCAAAATCATTTTTTATATTTTTTTCTTTAGTTTTATATTTTGTTCTTAATTATTTTTCCCCCACAATTATGTTTTTATATTTTGTTCTTAATTTTTGTAAAATTTTAAAAGTTGCTAAATAGTAATTTTAGTTATTAATTTTTTTAATTATGATGTTAAAATTAACGTTTTTAGTTAACAATATAAATTTAATAATTAAGTGAAAGACTACATTTACAACCACAACCAAACCGCTTACTTTAAAAATCAAGAAATCTTTTCAATTGTTAAGTGGATTTAATTTTAGGTTTTTGGTTTAATCATGGATTATGGCTTAGTTTTAAGAATTAATTTAAAAAGTCTAAGATTTCATATTAGTTCTGAGTTTAATGTTCATTTTTTAATTAACCAAAGTTTAATTTTGGATTTAAAATTTTAATTTTGGGTTTTTGGTAAAATTTAGTTTTTGAACTATACGGTTTCAAAAATCATGTTAGGAAGAGTTTAAAAAGATTAAGTTATCAAGGATTAAAAATATAGAAATTACCTAAAATGTCCTACTCTAAACTTTTTTTGCAAATGTACCCTTTTTGTAGGGTTTACCAATTATATATTTGGGTGTATTGTTATGATATTTTTGCAAAAAATATTTGAATGAGAAAATTTTCTAAAAATCAATTATGTAAAATGTCCTAATTGAATACATTTTTACAAATTTTTCATAAAGTGTGGGAGTATACCACTTATAATGTTGGGTATAATGTTATGGTATTTTTGCAAAAAATACATGATTAGGACATTTTTGCAAAAAAGGCTTGAATGAAGGCATTTTTGTAATTCCCCTTAAAAATATCATTTTAATAATCTCAAATTTTTTCATCATAGAAAAATAATTTAAAATTTAAAATACAATAATTCTTTCAATTTAAATTTATACGATAAAACAACATAAACACAAATACAAACTATAAAACCATTTATATAACATTATTATATATTAAAACCACCATAACATAGATTAAAAAAAACCATTAACATACAATAATTAAACAGTACGATTAATAAGTTTAAAATTCAAAGTAAACTTAATTGAATCCCAAAAGAAACCAACTTGATCTCCTTCCTTAAACTTCTTATCAATAGCTAAAAGTGACCATCCTTGAGATATAAAATATCCCATTACATCTTTTTGAATAATAATTTCATAAAATCGTTTTGTGTCCCAATCATAAAGTTTGGTTGAAACTCCAACTTTGGTCACATTTGTTATGTGTTCTTCTCCCCATTTTTCGACCATTTCATTTACAGTTGCTTCCGCTGGTAACCGGATAAATGATAATGTATCAGTAATCGTCAACGTCTTTTTTATCATCCATGGATCATATGGACCTAATTTCAAATCTAAATCCATTTTTTTTATTAACTTTTGTGTATCTCTTTTTTTATTTCTAGTAATAATATTAAGGTTCATTGTTGAATTATTGTATTATTTATACTGTTTATAGAGAAGAAAAAAAAAATTGTATTGAAGTTAGTATTACATAAATTCATTCATTGATATATATATTACAATGTGTCATTTAAGAAAAAAAATAATAATGTATATTGTCGTATGTATTATTTCATTAAATAAACCATTAAGTTTTTACTATATAATTTTTTTCACAATATATCTTTTGTTTTCTTTCATAATATAGAATGATTTAGATTTTTTTATGTATTTTTTAATTATTATTTTATCTCTACTTTTATTTTTACAATAACTATTTAAAATATATGGACAAATTGATCATTTTTGAAATTTTATTTGTAAAAATATTTCCAATGATATTCCATTTTCTCCATTTTAGAGTAAAATTATTTCCAATAGTATTCCATTTTCCACTCCAATTACTTCATCTACTCCAATTATGGAATAAACTCATTTTCTATTCCATTTTGGAGTTAAACTTTTTAATTTGTAAATTAGTCCTTTAAATTTTATTTTATTTTAGTTTTCAACTTAATAATATTATAAATGACATTTTAATAAAAAAAATAACATTAAATCATTTTAATACAACATAATGAAAAAAGTTACAAAATAATTTCATATTTATTGTTGTCTCTATATGATGTAATGTAATTTTCTCTATATAATCAATGTTTTATATTAGATAATATTATAATTTATATTAAAAAAGTTTAATTTGCAAACTTTAAAAATAAAAGATACAATTAATAAATATAAACTAATTATATAGATGGAATATACTTAGAATATTCTTTTTTTGAGTAAAAAATGAAGTGAACTATTGCAGCAAAATCCAACTCCAAAATAGAGTATCTCCATTTTAGAAAAAAAAATAGAGTGAACATTTGGAGTATGCATTCAATAGGAGAAACTCTATATTTTAAAAGTGGGAGTATAAATTTAGGTTTATTATTACCTTATTTAGTTAATATCAGTGGTGGAGGCACGTTGATTGCAGGAGGTCCATTGACCTACGTGAAGAAAAAAATTATAACGTTAATCTTATGCAATTTTCAAAACCAACCCACGTAAAAAAATAAAATTATTGACTCCCGTAAATTATTTTGTGAAGTTTATTTATTTACTTTACGATTGAAAAATGGTTATGACCCCGATAAATATTTTTTCTAACTCCGTAGTAGTTAATATGCATAATATTATTTAAAATAGTTATGTAGCTTGATACTAAAATTCATGCACATGAGATCTAGATAAATCATCTTTCTCGTTTGTATAATAATATTGAATTCAATATAATAACAAAATTTTATTTATATTTAGTTTGGTTAATTAACTAGATGCTAAAAAAAATTATTGAAGTTATAAATATCTAAATTAATTTGTAAATACAATTTATGAGGATAACTAATAACCCTTTAATCAAAAGATTATTAAGTTTTTGTGGTTAAATTTAAAATATGTAAACAATAATTATTGCTGGCCAAACGTGTGACACATGTCATCTACACTTTCTTTTGGAGTATGTTATTTTTGATAAAGACAAACTTTGAATTCATAACTAATCAAACACTTTATTAATAACAAATACTACTATTAATGATTATTTTTAAACAAATACCATATCCAATATTGGTTTTCAAAATTTTCTTTCAAAAAATACACTTTTCGAATTTAAAGAGTTAATATTCACTATTCATTTTGAAAAAAAAAATGAAAAACCATTTAAGTATAGTTCTTCATATTCTTTTTAATGAGGAAAAAAATACAAAAAAATAAAGAACTATTGGAAATGTTCTTATTAAAAAAAAATCGTAGGATTAGTCTAATAATATTAACACTAGTGCAACCTACTATATTACAAATTTCAATCCTATGTTTCTTTGTTCAGTAAGTTTACTAATAATAATATAACTGAAAGTGATACTTTTAGAATATGTCTTAAAATGTGCTGAAATTTGATTTAATTATTAAATAAAAAAGAAATTTTGGTTTTGTCATTAAATAGCGATCAAAGCTATTCAAAAGGAGATAAAGAGGGCAAAACCAAGGAGACCTTTATAAAGAAGAAAAAAAAAGCAAAATTATTTTGTTCTTTGTTCACAAAATATTTACTAAGAAGAACAAACTATTGAAGAAATTTCCAGGTATGTTACTTGGATGATGTAGATCCTACTTAAATGTAAATATTATGGAGTCAAAAATTTAATTTGTTGTTTGTTTTTATATCTAATAGTAATGGTAAGCTAAAAAAAATTATAATTTTCTGTGTGTTTGTTCGGATCAGAATTAAAATTTTATCATTTGTGTCTCAAAAATGGTTTGATGAAAGAAAATTGGTACATCTACGAGAACATAAAATGATAAACCTATTCGGTGGTGGTTCAAAGGTTATTGATGTCTAAGGAAATAAAAAAAAATTGATGCAATTAACCATATAAAAATCGTCATTTAACTTTTTTTTGCTAATTGTTGATCTAAAAATTATTTAAAATTGTGATACGTATAAATATATCTTCACCATCCTTAAAGAAAAACCGGACCTGAATATATTGCTTACATTGTGTAAGTAACATATAATAATGATCGATATGTTTCTATTTTAATACTTTTTCTGTCCGGTTGATTTTTCGGTTTATTTTTTGTTTCAAAAAGAATAATATTTTACTTTTTTTTATGTGTATATGACCATTATTTCCCATTTGATCTTTTTATAATTAATGGTTTATAACTAAAATTTTAGAATAATAAATTCTTAAAAGAATATATTAGACTTTTTGAAATATGTCATTAAAATATGTGAAAATGTAAAAAAAAATAATTTTTATGAGACGGAGAAAGTAACACATAGTTAAAATTATGTTTGTTTTGTTGTTATGAACTTATGTATCATATATATATGGGAAATTTAACAAAATAAACATTTCATATACCTTTTGAGTATTATAGACATTTGAAATCCACTTTTAGTTTTATAGACACCACATAATTAACAATGACGATAATGCCCATGTAATTTATTTACCCTAAATCCTAAACCCGGAACTCTAAACCCGAAACCCTAAACTATAAACCCTAAACCCAAAACCCTAAACCTTAAACCCTAAACCCGAAACCCTAAACCCTAAACCTGAAACCCTAAACTCTAAACCCTAAAACCTAAACCCTAAACCCGAAATCCTAAACCCATTAGGTCAACTAAAAAGATACCTAGATGTGTGGAAGGGTAATTTAGTCTTTTCCTTAACCNCTAAATCCTAAACCCGGAACTCTAAACCCGAAACCCTAAACTATAAACCCTAAACCCAAAACCCTAAACCTTAAACCCTAAACCCGAAACCCTAAACCCTAAACCTGAAACCCTAAACTCTAAACCCTAAAACCTAAACCCTAAACCCGAAATCCTAAACCCATTAGGTCAACTAAAAAGATACCTAGATGTGTGGAAGGGTAATTTAGTCTTTTCCTTAACCTAAATGTCTATGGGTCAAAAAAACTAAAGAAAGTTTTTTAAATGTGTAAAACAACCAATTTCTCTATATATATATATGCTATGTTTTTTAAACATAAATTATTATTAAACATTAAATGCTATTTCTTTTACATCATAAGTCGTATATTTTAGTGCATTTATATCACAACTATGTTATCATGCCAATATTCTTCAAAATGTTAAATTAAATTATATGCCCTAATAGTCAGACGAAATAACCCTATCAATTGAATTCAGGTCCAACTTTGAATCCATTGTAGACAAACTTGAACTTCGGACCTGATAAAATAAGATAATATTTTAAGGACCAATATGTTTTTAAATGAAGCCAGTAATTTAGTGGTATAATGATTTTTGCTATTATGTTTCAGTTCATAATTTTAATTTAGAACATAAAAAAATATCGTTTATTATTTATTTTGATTTAATAGTGAGAATTAATAACGTTCATATGGATATGAGACAATTGCTATGTTATATTTTTTTTTACTACCCAAATTTCTATTTTTTCCCCCAATTTTCGTAAAAAAAATCCTCTAATTTTTTATTTATTTATGGTCATAAATCGATTCCACTAGATTATCATATACGTCACAAACATGATTTTACTAAACTATCTTGTTGGAGATTAAAAAAACCTATAATTTAATATAATATATACTGATTTATAAACATTAAAACTGATCTATTTTTTTTTTGCAGATCTACTTTTTAAACTATGAATTTCTCGACAAAAAAAAAAAAATTTGTTTAGGGCCAAAATTGTCCCGGTCCTAGTTAAATGGTTTGTTGGAGACTATTAAACTTGTTTTCAGGGAACTATTAAACTTAAATTTGAGTATTAGTAACGTTTCGAATGTAATAGGGTCGTAAAACAAAAAAATGTGCAATAAAATTGATTTTTTTAATTTTTTTTTAATTAAGACATTAATAATTTAACTCATATTATATTATTGATGACAAAATTACATAAAAGGGAAAAGAGGATTATGGATTGTGATATCTGAAAAGTCATTTTCCATGTCAATTTCCATAAATAAATCAATTTGTTTTTTAACTCAAATAAACCAATTAATTTAAATGCCTACTTCTCCCCCTTTTTTCCCCCAAATCTTGTAATGGAACGTGATTAAGATACAGTAGAGATTTAGTTCTTGATCTTTGAACCCTAATCTTGTCCCCTTTTTCAGATCTCACTTCTTCGATTTGTGGGTCCATCGCAAACACCAAAAAGAAGCTAACTTTGAAATTCGAAGCTAAACAAAATGTGGTCGGTGGGTTTGATTAGACGAACAGCCATGTCCGCCGCGATCAAAGCTTCTTCACAAACGCCATGGCTTTATGGACTCAGAAGCTTCTCCATTGGATCATCATCTTCGGAATACGATAAGAAAGATATATCTGTTGAAGAAGCTAAGAGATTACTGAGATTAGTAAATGTTGATGACATGAAGAAGAAGCTTATAGGTTCGGCGGAAAAAGAAACTGTGACTTACAATGCTCTTCTAGAAGCTTCTCAAGGAATGGGTATCGCTAGATCTGCAGATGAAGCTCGTGTTTTCGCTCGTGTTCTTGATGATGCTGGTGTTGTTCTTATCTTACGAGATAAAGTCTATCTTCATCCTCATAAGGTTGCAATTTCTAAACCCTAATTTCATCCCCAATTGAACAAATTCATCCCCATTTGCTCAAATTTAATCCCTAATTGCTCAATTCATCCCCAATTGATCAATTTCATCCCCAAATTGCTAAAATTATTTCCAATTGATCAATTTCATCCCCAAATTGCTAAAAGTTTATCCCCTATTGATCAATTTCATCCTCAATTGCTCAAATGCACCCTCAAATCTCAATTGGTCAAATTTATCCCCAATTGCTCAATTTCATTCCCAATTGCTAATTTTCATCCCCAATTGCTCAATTTCATCCCCAATTTCTCAATTTCACCCTAATTGCACATTTCTAAACCCTAATTTCATCTCCAATTTCCCAATTTCATCCCCAATTGTTCTTTTTCTTCCCCAGTTTCTCAAATTTTATCCCCAATTGCTCAAATTTTATCTCCAATTGCTCAATCTCATTCCCGATCGCTAATTTTCATCTCCAATTGCTCAATTTCGTCTCCACTTTCTCAATTTCACCCTAATTGATCAATTTCATCTCCAATTGCTGATTTTTATCCCCAATTGCTCAATTTCATCCCCCAATTGCTCATTTTCATCACCAATTGCTTAATTTAGTCTCGAATTGCTGAATTTTCTGGGGTTTTTACAGGTTGTGGAAATGATTAAAGGAGCAATGTCATTAGATTTCGACGAAGAAGAAGATCAAATCAAAGAAGAATTCATAAAATTAAGGGTAATGAAAGAAGAAATCGATGTATTAGCTCATAAACAAGTGAGAAAGATTCTATGGTTTGGTCTTGGAACTTCATTGCTACAAATTGGGATGTTTTTTAGATTAACTTTCTGGGAATTTTCATGGGATGTAATGGAACCGATAACGTTTTTTGCTACAGCAACTGGGATTATTGTTGGGTATGCTTATTTCTTGATGACTTCAAGAGATCCAACGTATCAAGATTTTATGAAGAGATTGTTTTTGTCGAGACAGAGGAAGTTGTTAAAGAGTTTTAAGTTTGATGTTGAGAGGTTTAAGGAATTGGAAAGGAAGTGTAAAACGATGTCGTCTTGTCATGCAGCTGCTTCTATAAGAAATCGTGTTGGTTTAGAACTTGATCTTGAAGATGCTTTGCAGAGTCGGAGAGATTGATTTTGTGTTTTTTTTTGGTGATTAAAAAAATTTTGAAATTTATATTTTGTTTTTTTTTTATTTCGTGAGAGATTTAAAACGGAAATTTAAGAGCAATTTTGACTTATCTATTTAGTTATTTATTTACAATAGTGTAGATTTTTATAAACAATTTTACAGTTTTTATTGACATATGGATAATAGTTTTATATAATTAAGAGCTATTAAATTGTTTTTTTATAATTACAACCAAATGGAAATAAAAAATATTTTAATTCTATTTTTTTATTCAATGGTAAAATAATTCTTCTTAAAGGTAATTAATTTTTGAGGAAAAGAATATTTAATTTGAATTGTATTCACATTTAGATATAATATATTTTATATATGATATTTTTCTTAAAAAATAAATTAATTTGAATTATATTCGCATTATAATATAATACTTTTCTTGAATCAAGATGTGAATGTCACCATACACCCAAAATATTGTCAGATTTCATATAAATTTTGACAAACATTATATGAATTGAAGTTATTCTCAAATGAAACGTTATGAATACATGTTAATTTATGTATTCTCAAATCTAAATTTAGCAAGACAAATGCGCAATCAAATTTTTATTTGTTTTTTTTTAATTTCAACTCAAATTTTTACTTATTTATGTATGTTAATCTATGTATATATATGTAAGATATAAATTAATATTCATTACAACAATATTTTTTCTGATAATACCTACTTCGTTTAATTCAATTAAAATCATAAAATATTCCAAGATATTTTATAAGCAAGTTTATCAAAAAAATCTATATAATAATATAATATATAATTATTTGATTATAGTCTTACATATATTATTTGGGGAGTACATTTTTAGAGATCCCCAAATAAAATGACTTATTTACATATTATGCCATTGTCATTTGCCTAAAAATATTTATGACAAAATTTAATGTTAATGACATTTTTGTCTAAAATACATGTAAGATATGAAAGGTGCAATAATTATTAGAGAAAATATAGTACATATATTATATATTGTTAAGTATTAGTTTAAAGTTAATATTTAATAATTAAAATAAATAAAACCAAACTTATTACCTATTACACCAAAATCATATTAATCCAAAATCACGAACAATTAATTATTAATTTGTTAAACTAAAATCTTATTGAAATTTCATATTGTCTATATTATATAAGGTTAATTGTTATTAACTATGGAAACTGGTTGAAATTAGTTGCACCGACCAATTATTGTAATGTTAATTTTGATAAATTTATTATAAGTATTATGTATATATTTATATAATGTATTAAATATATATTAGTATGGTTACGAAACATGTATTAATAAAAAATTTCATATTTTTATTTTATAAATAAATAAATGTTAATTCAAATAATATTAATATATTATATAAACAAAATAAAAATATAATTAGTTATCATATATATATATATATANCAACGAAATATGTAGTGGCAATTTCGTTAATAAAAAATATTTAACGAAATATTTTTTCCAAAATCAAAATCGGGAATACAAGTCAAATCTGGATTAACAATCTTCCTAAAATCACTCAATAAAATAATTTTAAACTTTAAAAACAAAGATTTTCAGGATAATCTAAGATTTTAGATTTTAGTACGATATATTCTTAGTATCTTATGTTTATTTTTCATTAATTTCCCATTTATTACCTCTCGATTTTTTCTATGTATATATATTCATATATAAGCATCTCCTACATATTTGTATTGTGGAGAGCCATCAAGAATAAAGAGAGTTCATAATTTTGATATTCTAAAAATTTATTTTTGTGATTGTCTGATTTGATTGTTNTTTCAGGATAATCTAAGATTTTAGATTTTAGTATGATATATTCTTAGTATCTTATGTTTATTTTTGATTAATTTCCCATTTATTACCTCTCGATTTTTTCTATGTATATATATTCATATATAAGCATCTCCTACATATTTGTACTGTGGAGAACCATCAAGAATAAAGAGAGTTCATAATTTTGATATTCTAAAAATTTATTTTTGTGATTGTCTGATTTGATTGTTNTGATTTGATTGTTCTTTTTATTCGTTATTTGTTCATTCCTAATTTATTTTCTGATTTTGTGTGATTGTTCTATTTGTTTTTTTTTTCTTTAATTGAATTTGTTTGTGCTTTTTGTTTTAATTTTTTTATTGTNTGATTTGATTGTTTTTTTTATTCGTTATTTGTTAATTCCTAATTTATTTTCTGATTTTGTGTGATTGTTCTATTTGTTTTTTTTTTCTTTAATTGAATTTGTTTGTGCTTTTTGTTTTAATTTTTTTATTGTATTTTTATTTATATTATTATTTAAATTGGTTTTATTTTTTAATGCAAATAAGTTACCGTATTTGATTTTATTTTTATGCGACTTAAGTGTTTTGATTTTAACTTTTTATATATATATTAATGATGAAGGATTCGTTTAGGTGGAAGGGAAAAGAAGAGAAGCAAAAAGAGTTTGCGGTATGATTTTTGTACTTATGTTTTTTTATCACGAAGAATTATTTTTAATACTTCAAATGTCATTTGGCTTCTCATGTAGTCGAAGCGGCAAAACATGAATTATGTTGTTTATACTAACGACTTCTTTTTTGTTTTGTTCTTTAGGATTTGCAGTGATTT
>KE153426.1:54101-67147 GCA_000411095.1 Aethionema arabicum
TTATCGATTTTTTTAACTCCTAATATATTAATAATTAACTGATTTTTTGTTATTTTATTTATTGTTTGAAATTTTTGTTTGTTATTTTTGTAATTAATTTATTTTATTATGAATCGACTTATTTATTTTAATTTAATTTATTTAAAATGATAATGTTTTTTTTATTATTATTATTGTATCTATTTATTCATTTGTTAATTAAATTATTTATTGATTGATTTTTATTTTCTGATTTATTGATTTACTTATTAATGTTTTAAGTGTTTTTTTTGTTAATAGATTTACTGTTCAATCATATATGTAGATGTGTGTTATTTGTTTTCTTCACATACTCAAAAAGCTCAATAGGACTACTATTCATATTTGCTAAACATGGTTTCACGTTAACAGAAAACAATATTTACTCTTCAATATTGTGGTTATATGTGGTTTCATGGTTGCTAGGTATTATTTTAAAATTAAAATATAATAACTAAAATAGAATCAAAATCGTATTTAACTTTTATAATTTCTATATTATTTGATGAAATAAAAAATTTATTTTCTCTAAAAAAAATTAACCAAATTAATAAATCTATTTGCAAATAAATGGAATTCAGAAATTGAATTTAAATTAGCCCCTCTAAATTTGTTAGAGTTACTTTCTATTATATTTTAATTTATTTTCAATAATTATCTCTACTATATTATTTGAAAAGTACAAAATTTTAAAAAAAAAACCCTTAAAAATAGATTAATTTATAATACATGCCATTCTAAATTAGATAAAAAAAAATGATTACAAAATTAAGTAATGACATTGTCAACAATTAGTTAAATTTGAAAATGGAAATGAGTGTATAAAATCTTTTCTCTAACGTAAGGAATATAAGGGGTATTAATGTTTAGCAGTATCAAAAATTAAATTATATATTCGAGATCATCAATATTTATTCTTCAAATTAATTAGTCAAATTTAAAAATGGAAATTAGTGCATTATTAATGTTTATAAAGAATATAAGAGTCATTAATGTTTTAGAAATATCAATAATTAAATGGAGTAGTATATTATTGCCTTATATTTTAGGATCAAATCACAATATATTTGAATAAAATAAAAAAATATTTATAAACATGCTTTTTATATCTAGCCACTTAAAATTGAAAACATATTATTTAAATGTTTAAACTAAATATTCGTGATTTGCAAATTTTAAATATTATGTCTTTCCCCCTATAACAAACCCAAACTAAGAGTGATTATATTTCCCTTATATTTAATTATAACTTTTAAATGACATAGTATATTTTATTTTTGGTCTACAAATAATAATGTTTTCAAATATTAAATTCAGATGTTGCAATTCATTTATATAGTATATTTGATTATCATATAACTATTATTCTATTATGTCTAATCATAAATATTTAACTACATATTAATCCATATCTCTCTTTGTGTTATAGAGAGTGTAATCAAGTACGATAAAACAAATTCATAAATTATGCAAACTAGATAACTGATTATTTTGACATCAAAATAAGGAAAAATACTTACCCCGCACATAGTGCGGGTAAATTGCTAGTAATTATTATATTTCTAAAGTTCTGAACCGACTCCTCCCACTCGTTAAGCGTTAACTATTAAAATAATCTCTACTTGCACAAGAGAATATCTTTATTACCAAAAAAGCAATACAACTTTTTTTTAACAATATTTTTAGCAATATCTTATATTTAATTATTTATAAAAACGCATATAAAAAGTAAAAATTAAATCCAAAATTGACCTTACAAAAATTTTAAAAAAGTTTAAAATTGATTAAAAAAGAAAAAAAAAATACAAATTTAGAAAGGTTTAAAATTGATAACAAACACCAAACCGCAAAAGCCGAGAAAACGTGAAGCCCATAAGTCTCTTCGTTGTCGTCTTCTTCAAACACAGCTTTCCTCTTCTGCTTACTCACTCCCTTCATTAAGCTGCTACCTTCTTTTTTCTCTCTCCTCTCTTTTTTTATTTTATTTTATTCATTTTATATCTTTTAAATCTTATCCTTTACACGGATTCTATTCAGATCACTCTCTATTTCTTCTCTTACTTTACTTCTTTTTTTTTCTCTTATAAGTCCTTTGATAGTTACATCACAAAAGAAGACCAAAGAATGTTTTTTTTAATCAATTTAAAGGATTAAATTTGTGTTTCTGAGGTCTCAATTTTTTTCGTTTTGTATCTTAAAAAAACAGTCTATTTTGGAGAAGAAATGTTTCCGGTGAAGCCGACCCTTTAGTTCTTGATTTGTGTGTAAAGTTTGTTTTTTTCTTTAAATTAGTTTTCTTTAAATTTAGCCCATTACGCCAATACATGGGGGCATACGCATTTTAGTGGTCCCATTTCTTTCTCTCGTCAAGCACAAATAATAGAGTAAAGAAGAGGCGGTGATCGAGATTCGAGAGCTTTCTTCTCTCAAATAGTGTGTGTGATTAGACAAGATCTGATCATGGTTTCTTGAATTTCTTTTGTATTCTTGAAACTAGCTACACTTTTCTTCTTAAAGTTTACATCTTTTTTTTATATTTATATCGAAGCTACTTCCATTGTTTCCTACTTCACTCTCCTCGACTAGTCGCCTTTCTTACTCTGTAAGCTCTTTTGGGGTTTTTTTTGCTTTGATCTTTAAAAGCTTTAAACTTTTATCTTTTGTTATCAGTTTTCTTCTTTTATGAGTCTTTTCTTGATCTGTGTTTGATTTATGTGTGTGCTTTACTCTAGTTTTGTAGTTTGCCACCATTGATTTGCTTATGAGAAGGAGCATCAAATCAGCCAAATCCTCCTTTTAGCTGTTTTCGTTGTTGGGTTTCATTTGCAAGGTAAAGACTTGAAGAATATATATTTCTGTGGTGCTTACTTTATGTATGTAGCTGTAATTTGATTGTTTAAAAAAGGTAGATTAGCTTAGATTCGTCATTGGTAAGATTCTGTACTGAATTTTCACTGTTTTAGTATCAATTTACAAGTTTAAAATTGAGATTTTGTTTCATTGAATCTTAGGAAACACAGTTTTCTTGAAGAATATATAGTTTTATGCTTGTCTACTTTACAATATGTAGCTCAATTTGATTGTTGAAAAGGTAAAATAAGCTCAGATTCCATCATTGTTAGTATTCTGTATTGGGTTTTTTCATTGCTGAGTATCAATTACAAGTTTAAACATGAGATTTTGTTTAGTTTGAATCTTAGAAAACACAGTTTTCTTTCAAGTTTTATGATCAAGATCTTGTTTCTCAAGTTTATGTTTATGTATCTGCTTGTGGGGAACTGTTGATGAATGTTTTTGTTTCGATATCCAGGCGAAAAATGTCAGGAGCTAGGCCGAGTCATTCCTCTGAAGGTTCAAGGAGATCTAGACACAGTGCTAGAATCATTGCTCAAACCACTGTAGATGCAAAGCTCCATGCTGATTTTGAAGAGTCAGGTAGCTCTTTCGATTACTCGAGTTCAGTCCGAGTTACCGGCCCGGTCGTGGAGAATCAGCCACCGAGATCTGATAAAGTAACAACAACTTATCTTCATCACATACAAAAGGGAAAGTTAATCCAACCTTTTGGTTGCTTACTTGCTTTAGATGAAAAAACCTTTAAAGTCATTGCATATAGTGAAAATGCATCGGAACTTTTAACAATGGCGAGTCACGCAGTTCCTAGTGTTGGCGAACATCCTGTTCTCGGTATTGGAACCGATATAAAAACTCTTTTCACTGCTCCTAGTGCTTCGGCGTTGCAGAAAGCTCTTGGATTTGGAGATGTTTCGCTATTGAATCCGATTCTTGTTCATTGCAAAACATCTGCAAAGCCTTTTTATGCGATTGTACATCGAGTAACGGGAAGTATCATCGTTGATTTTGAACCGGTTAAGCCTTATGAAGTTCCTATGACAGCTGCTGGTGCTTTACAGTCATATAAGTTAGCTGCTAAAGCGATTACTCGGCTTCAATCTTTACCGAGTGGTAGCATGGAAAGGCTTTGTGATACAATGGTTCAAGAAGTTTTCGAACTTACAGGTTATGATAGAGTAATGGCTTATAAGTTTCATGAAGATGATCATGGTGAAGTTGTTTCCGAGGTTACGAAACCTGGACTTGAGCCTTATCTTGGATTACATTACCCTGCAACCGACATCCCTCAAGCCGCTCGATTCCTTTTTATGAAGAATAAAGTCCGTATGATCGTTGATTGTTGCGCAAAACATGTTAGAGTACTTCAAGATGAGAAGCTTTCCTTTGATCTTACCTTATGTGGCTCAACTTTAAGAGCACCACATAGCTGCCATTTACAGTACATGGAGAACATGAATTCGATTGCGTCTTTAGTAATGGCGGTTGTAGTAAACGAAGAAGATGGAGGAGGAGAAGGAGAAGCTCAAGATTCTACACAACCTCAAAAGCGAAAAAAGCTTTGGGGTTTAGTTGTTTGTCATAACACAACTCCAAGATTTGTTCCATTTCCTTTAAGGTATGCTTGTGAGTTTCTAGCTCAAGTTTTCGCTATACATGTTAATAAAGAAGTTGAGTTAGATAATCAGATTGTGGAGAAGAACATACTGCGAACACAGACGCTCTTATGCGATATGTTAATGCGTGACGCACCGCTCGGTATTGTAACACAAAGTCCCAATATAATGGATCTTGTGAAATGTGACGGCGCTGCGCTTTTATATAATGATAAGATATGGAAACTTGGGATTACACCAACGGAGACTCAGTTACAAGAAATTGGAAATTGGTTATGTGAGTATCATATGGATTCGACCGGTTTAAGTACCGATAGTTTACATGATGCTGGCTTTCCCCGGGCTTTAGCTCTCGGTGATTCGGTTTGTGGTATGGCAGCGGTTAGAATCTCATCGAAAGATATGATTTTTTGGTTCCGTTCGCATACTGCGGGTGAAATAAGATGGGGAGGTGCAAAACATGATCCAGATGATAAAGATGATGCAAGAAGAATGCATCCAAGATCATCTTTTAAAGCTTTTCTTGAAGTTGTTAAAACGAGAAGTTTACCGTGGAAAGATTACGAAATGGATGCTATACATTCATTGCAATTGATTTTGAGGAATGCTCCTAAAGATATTGAAGCTAGTAATGTGAACACGAAGACGATTCATTCGAAATTGAATGATTTGAAGCTAGATGGTATACAAGAACTTGAAGCTGTGACTAGCGAAATGGTGCGGCTTATTGAAACTGCGACTGTACCGATATTAGCGGTTGATGCGGATGGATTGGTTAATGGTTGGAATACAAAGATTGCTGAATTGACTGGTCTTATGGTTGATGAAGCTATTGGGAAACATTTGCTTTCACTTGTTGAAGATTCTTCGGTTGAAAGAGTTAAAAAGATGTTGGAGATGGCATTAGAAGGTAAGTTTATTTCTAACTTAATTAGGATGAGTTTTTATTTGATGGAATTTGGTATTTTAGATCCTGGACTATGTCTGTTTGGTGGAAAAAACCCTCA
This sequence comes from Aethionema arabicum, assembly GCA_000411095.1. Lineage (NCBI taxonomy): Eukaryota > Viridiplantae > Streptophyta > Magnoliopsida > Brassicales > Brassicaceae > Aethionema > Aethionema arabicum. The sequence goes on from KE153426.1 coordinate 59,596, forward strand.
ACTATTAAAAATGATTTTTTGAACCTTGAAGTTTGAAAACCGGGGTTCTTAAACTCTACCGGATATTTTTAAATTAAAACTGAACTTTGAACATAAAAGTAAACCATAATTTCAAAGTTTAACCAAAAAATATAGTCCAAATCTATCTATGTTTGGTGAAAATAGTTTACAACTTTTAAACGTTGAAATTTGATATAACCGAGTTTTTTAAACCGGATTTTTTAAAATCAAAATTAAACTTTGAACATAAAATTAAACCATGGTTTCAAAGTTTAACCAAAAAATATAATCTAAAATTTGAATTAAGTATACTATAATTTGAAGTTTAAATGAGATTTCAGTAAAAACAAAAAAAGCTAATTATTAATTTTTGGGATTTAAAAAACCCGATTATCAAAGTTCAGGATTTAAAAAACCAATTTGATAGTTGAGGTTTTTTTCACTAAATAGAGATACTTCAGGGTCTAAAATACATTCACTATATTCAACTAGATGAAACGTTCATAAACTTGCTTGACTATATATATGCAGGAACTGAGGAGCAGGATGTTCAATTTGAGATCAAGACACATCTATCAAGAGCTGATGCTGGACCGATAAGTTTAGTCGTAAACGCTTGCGCAAGTAGAGATCTTAACGAAAACGTGGTTGGAGTGTGTTTCGTAGCTCAAGATCTAACAGGTCAGAAGAATGTTATGGACAAATTTACTCGAATCGAAGGCGATTACAAGGCGATAATACAAAATCCAAACCCGCTAATCCCGCCTATCTTCGGCACCGATGAATTCGGATGGTGCACAGAGTGGAATCCAGCAATGTCTAAGTTAACCGGTTTAAAACGTGAAGAAGTTATCGATAAAATGCTCTTAGGAGAAGTCTTCGGGACACAAAAGGCGTGTTGTCGTCTCAAGAATCAAGAAGCTTTCGTAAATCTTGGGATTGTACTGAACAATGCTGTGACCAGTCAAGAACCGGAGAAAGTATCTTTTGCTTTCTTTACTAGAAGTGGTAAGTATGTGGAGTGTTTGTTATGTGTAAGTAAGAAATTGGACCGGGAAGGTGTAGTGACCGGTGTGTTCTGTTTCTTGCAACTCGTGAGTCACGAGCTGCAGCAAGCGCTTCATGTGCAGCGTTTAGCCGAGCGAACTGCGTTAAAGAGATTAAAGGCTCTTGCTTATATTAAAAGACAGATCAGGAATCCTTTATCTGGGATTGTGTTTTCAAGGAAAATGATGGAGGGAACTGAATTAGGACCAGAACAAAGACAGATTTTGCATACAAGTGGTTTATGTCAGAAACAACTCAGCAAAGTTCTTGATGATTCAGATCTTGACAGCATTATTGATGGGTAAGCAGATAGGGGTCTATTTGTTTGCCCGTCGCTGACACGAGTTCAGGCGACGAGTAATGTTGTTCGTTTAGTTGTTACTGGCGACTAGCGACAGCAATAAAGTCAGTCTCCATTTATCTGTTGCTGGTTAAGCGACGAGCAATTTAAAATTCAAATCGCTAAAAATTTTAGCGTTTAATTTTTAATGGGAAAATGGTATTTTAGACCCCAAACTATTGTAGTTTGGTGGGAAAAAACCCTCAACTTTTAAAATGGTTTTTTAAACTCTTAATTTTGATAATCGGGTTTTTTTAACCCTAAACTTTGGTAACCAATTCTTTATCCGAAATCTCAAATTTAAACTTGAAATTATAGTATAACTATCCAAATTCAGATTATATTTTTAAATTAAATTTTTAGACTATGATTTAATTTTCTGTTAAAGTTTAATTTTGATTTAAAATTCAATAGGGTTTAAAAAATCCGGTTATCAAATGTCATAGTTTAAAAAACCATTTTAAAAGTTAAGGGTATTTTTTTTACCAAACTGAAATAGTTCAAGGTCTAAAATACCATTTTTCCATTTTTAATCGCTAAAACTTCTCGCTAACGAATGACAAATAAATGAAAATGTTCAGTGACGAGTTTGAGCGACAAGTTTCAACAATATGTCACTGAACCAGTAACGACAAAACGAACATAAATTTTCGTTGCTGTCGCTCATTGCTGTCTCCGAGACACGCAAACGAACAAATCCAAGAACAAAAGATCATTTTTTTTGTGAAAATTCTCATTTATTTTTGTTTCATAACTTTCAGGTGTTTGGATCTTGAAATGAAAGAATTCAGCTTAAATGAAGTGTTAACAGCTTCAACAAGCCAAGTAATGATGAAAAGTAATGGTAAAAGTGTTCGGATTACAAATGAAACAAAAGAAGAAGTAATGTCTGATACATTATATGGAGATAGTGTAAGACTTCAACAAGTTTTAGCAGATTTCATGTTCATGTCTGTAAACTTTACACCATCTGGAGGACAATTAGATGTTACAGCTTCCTTAAGGAAAGATCAGCTTGGAAGATCTGTGCATCTTGCTTATTTAGAGATAAGGTATGTTTATTAACTATTATGGATTATTTGCAAAAGGTCCCTCACCTTTTTTCGGTTTTGCACAAAAACCCCTCATTTTTCAATATGGTTTTTTACACCCTGGCTTTTTAAAATCCGGTTTTTGCCCCCTAACCTTTCAATTTGGTTTTTTTAAAACCTCAATCTTTCAAAATCCGATTCTTTTCTTGCGGAAAAACCCTAGACTTTTTATATATATACACTTAAATTGTGTATATATATAAAGTCGAAATTATTAACTTTCTGATTTTTGGGAAAAAAACTTCATCTTTTGAAATTGGTTTTTTACACCCCAATTTTCAAAATTTGGTTTTTGTTCCCCCACCTTTCATTTTGATTTTTTAAACCTCAATCTTTCAATATACATCTTTTTGCCCCCTCAACTTTCCCATTTTTGCGAAAAAAACTATCAATTTTATATACATACTTAATATATATATATTTAAATTGTGCAAGTATATATATGTATAATAGTGAGGGTTTAATTTTCTCGTGAGTTTAAAATGTTGTGTTTCATTAAACAATTCTAAATCAAATTAAAATATGAGAGTTTTTTTTTTCGCAAAAAGGGAAAGGTGAGAGGGCAAAAACCGGATTTTGAAAGATTAGTGTCTAAAAAACCAAATTAAAAGGTGAATTTTTTTTTGCAAAAACTGGAAAAATGAGGGGGCGTTTCGTGATAATCCCTTAACTATAATCCACAAATTTATGTTTGAAGAAATGGGGATTGAGTAATGGAGTTTTGGTAACAGGTTAACGCATACCGGAGCTGGTATACCGGAATTTTTGCTAAACCAAATGTTTGGTACTGAAGAAGATGTATCAGAGGAAGGTTTAAGTTTGATGATAAGCAGGAAACTTGTGAAATTGATGAATGGAGATGTTCAGTACTTAAGACAAGCTGGAAAGTCTAGTTTTATTATAACTGCTGAACTTGCAGCTGCAAACAAATAAAGCTTTTTAAAGATCACAAAAGAATGAAGTTTTCATGGCTTTTATTTTGTCATTTGTTGTTTTTTTTCTTTAAGTTTAAAATAACAATGAATATCCATCCATTTTCATCTTCTGTTATCTCTGTTTTGAAGCTGTAAATATGGATGCGCATATCTAGTCTCCGTTTTAGTGTTTTTGTATGAGAAAAATGAGCTAATTTTTCAGAGTTTGATGGTCTTTAAGAAAAGAATCTTCTCTCTTTTTTTTTTATTTAGATTGCACTTAGGATTGGGAGAAAAAATCCAGAATCGAAGAACTGAACCAAACTGAAAAATGAAAAAAAAACTGGAACCGAAGAACCAAAACGAATTGAAAAAATGTTAGATTCAAGTGAAAAGTACCTATTAGATTTTGAACTCGAGATTTATAGGTATCGGGTTTTGAACTCGAGATTTATAGATATCGGGTACGAGCCGAATCCGAACCGAATCTGAACCGAACCGAACCGATATCCATTGAATATCTAAAATAACCATAATTTTTTTTTGGTATTTTTTTGGGTTTTCAAATATTTTTTTTTATTGCTTTTTTAGAAATTTTTTTATTTCTAGTTAAGTATCCGCATCGAAACCGAACTAGAACCAAAAGTGAAACCGAATAGAAATTTGTAAAGATCCTATTGGGTCCTATAATCGTAGAACTGAAGAACCGAAAATACTAAACCGAACCCGAATAGATATCCATATACCTAAGCCAAATTGTACTGATTGCTGCAGGGTTTTCTCCTGAGTACAGCTTTAATGGCGGCTAAGATCTGGTTAATGTCCATTGGTTGAATGCAACAATAAGAGTTTTTGCTTTTAAAGGTAAAGTTATTGTCTTTGAGTCCTTGACTATGTTGTTAAGAATCTTTGGTTTCAGTTTAAGTCTATTAAAAAGCTGACAACTTTTGTAACTGCTACATGGATCTTCTAGCTGGCCAAAATCAAGTACACTTAGGTTTGAAACAATAAGCACATGGGAAGTATTATAAAGTGTTAGGATCCAAATTATTATAATAAAAGAATGAACCAAACAATCTCAAAATTATTCAAAGTTATTATGAGTAAATTAAACATTTTAATCTCAAAAGTAACATATACTATTATAGTCGAGATTAGGGCTGGACATAAAAACCGGAACCGAAGAACGAACCGATATCCATTGGATATCTGAAAATAACCATACTTTCTTTTTTTTGGGTATTTTTTGGGGGTTTTGGGTTTTTTGGGGTATTTTTTTGGTTATTGGCGTACTTTTAAATTTTTCAGGTACTTTTCGAATCTTTTTATCAAATATCCAAATCCGAACAAAAACCGGAACCAAACCAAAATCTTCAAAGAACCGAACGGATCCTATAGTCATAAAACCAAAAAACCGAATAACCAAAATTACCGAATTGAAACCGAACGGATCATTAATCACTTTTTATTATGCACATACATAGAGATTCCGCAAGATCATTACGCTGCTTATTTTATTCAAAATCTAAATCAAGATCAAACAAAATACACTCTACACAAAACTCAGTTCTTATTTATTACCAGAAACAAAATAAACACAACAGAAAAAAAAGAAAAAGAAAAAAAACTCTACAGAAAAATCAAGATCATTTCTTGGGTTGAAACTTAGATTTAATATGTTTAACAGTTCCTGAAGATGTCTGAAAAGCTTGAGCTAAAATATCATCAGGAACTGAAGGTGTAGAACCAAACAAAGTAGTAGCTAAAGATTGAGTTCCAGGCAATTGACTATTAAAAGCTGCAAGAACAGAAGCAGAGTTTTCACCATTGTTCTTCTGAAAATGAACAAGAGCTTTAGGGAAGACAAAGACATCTCCTTTTTTAAGAGATTGAGAGATTAATTTGTTTCCTGTGGTTAAAAAACCAACTTCAAGAGTACCCTCGAGCACGAAAATGATTTCGGTGGCACGAGGATGAGTATGTGGTGGATTTAAACCGCCTGGTGCGTAATCGATACGAGAAAGTGAGACTCCAAGTGTGTTAAGACCAGGAAGATTCATGACGTTTGCTGGTGTGACTAAAGAACCAAAAGTGTTGTTTGTTAGACCTGGTTTTGCTAGATTTTGAGATAAGAAATCTGTTGAGGTTATTGAAGGTGTGTCTTTGCAGGGGAAGCCGTTGACTTTGATTGCTGAAAAAATCAAAGAAATTATGTAATTAGAGAGGAGTGATGAGTTTTAAGTGTTTAAATCATGTTTTTGGTTATGCATTTATGATCGATGTGCTAGAGTCATTGTTTAGACAATGGAAAATGCTAATATAGATCATGAACTTTGTCGATTTTGTGTAAAAGTTTTTTAAAATAGTTTTTAAGACCCTAAAATTTTGATAACCTAGATTTTTAAATCTTATGAGATTTTTTAAACTAAAATAAAGGGGATTTGCAAAAAATGTCTTAATTCAATCATGCAAAAAATGTCATAATAGTAGACACAAGAGTATAAATGGTATACTCTCGGACAAATTTGCAAAAACCTATTGGATTAGAACATTTTATATAATTCCTCTAAAATTAAACAATAATTTTAATTTAACAAACAAATATAATCCTAATTTGGATTAATTAAATTTTAATTTCAAAGTTTAAATTTGAGATTTTGGTTGACACGTGATAATTCAGGTTTAGAGTTTTAAAAACCGATTATCAAAGTTCAGGGTCTAAAAAACCATTTTTAAAATTAACGGTTTTTACACCAAATTGACAAAGTTTAGACTCTATTTAACCAATTTTCCTCCAAAAAAAATCAAATTCATATGATCTTTTTTTAATAAAATAAATGACTAAGCTGCATAACTGTTTATAAAAAATTAATTTGTGGATATACTAGTGATGTCTGAGTTGATAAAATTGTTGACTAAAAAATTGTTTTTATATCAATAGAAAAATTAATTTCACAACCACCAAACAATAATTTCCTTGAATCTAGAATAAACCATAGATCTTTAAAAACAAATCTTTTCGATTCAGATCTCATTATTCAGAAACTAGCATGACTTATGTTTTCATTAGAAACCATACAAAATTCAACATTTAAGAGATAAAGAAGATGAGAGGATTTGGGAGAGATTACCAGAAGAAAGATCTGCAACACAGAGATCTTGAAGCATGTCGGGATCTGCAGAGACGAAAACGAAGATAGAAAGAAGGAGAAGAAGGAGAAGTGAAGACGCCATGGGAGATATGTTTTTGGAGTTTTTTTTTTGTTGAGAATTGAGGAGTGTTTAGTGTTAGTTTATAAAAGGGTTAGAATTGAAGAAGGGTAAGACTTTTATTTTTGTGGGAGAAGCAAGAAAAATGCCATTTTTTCTCTTTCTTAATGGTCAACTAAACGAAGCAGTTGAATCAAGCAGAGCTGTCCCCATTGAAAAACCTTTACTTTTACACGCTATCAATGTATATATTTAATGCTTTTTTTTATATAGGAGATGGGTTGTTTAAATATATTGAAACATTTGACTAAATTGGTAGGTGAGTAAAAAATTAAATAAAAATATTGGTAGGTCTTTTACTGTAAATAAATTTTAAAAAATTGATAATAAAATTTAATGCTTTTATAAAAAAAGAAAAAATATGGTTAGTACTAAGGTTGCGTAGTCAGATTATTCGGATAATTCGGTTTGAGTTTTTCGAATTTTAAAAAGTCGAACTATTCGGGTTTTAAATTTACTTCACTTCGGTTAGATTCAGATTTTTTGGGTTTCGGGTTTTTAGAGTTTAGAAAAAGTCGAACTATTCAAGTTTTAAAGTTCATATTGGTTTGGATTTCATATTAGATCCAAACAATATCAAACTAAAACAAATAGAGATTATGCTTATGATCTCCAAAACATCAATTTTTTATACATCATTGAATATAATTAATAATAATATTATTTTTATTTTAAATTTAATCGGTTTTTTGTAATATTCGGTTCAGATTTAAACATAAACATATGCATCAAGAGAGACTCATTTGAGTCTCTCATTAAAAAAATAATATTATTTGTTAAATTAATTTAGTTTAAGAGGCTTGAGTTTATTATTATGTCCATCAATGAGAGATTCATTAGAGTCTCTAGCAATATAAAATTATTATTTTTATCTATTATATTTATATAAA
>KE153426.1:82328-96638 GCA_000411095.1 Aethionema arabicum
TTCGGATCTTAAAACACTGATCTTGTAGAAAGAAAATCAGAATTAAAATCCAAAAAAAAAAAATATTGAGAAGGATGCTAAAAAAATTTATCAAAGATTATGGAGATAATTGGTCATATGGAACATATCGTAGAATATAAATAAAAATCTTGAAAACATGTGCTAATGTTTCCTCGATAATGTAGCTAATACTAATTAATATATAACTATATAATAAATTGTTATATATACTACATAAAAAAACAAAAATGATTTACTTTTGTTGACCATCTGAAACCTCCATTGAAGAAGACCATGAAAGCAGCTTTATGGAGTTGGAGTGTTGCAGGACTAATTTTCTTCAATATTCTTGCAAATGCGAGAAGAGATTCTTATAATATTAGTGGAGAAAATGTTTTAATGGTAGAATTAACTCTAATTCAACCTCCTAATGATAAAAAAGCAGGTAAGAAAATAAAATAAAATCGTTTAATTTCTTCTCATTTTGTTTAACAATAAATTTCGATTTATTAACTTGTAATCTTTTTCACTTTAGATTCAATTTCTTTTTCATTGGTTTTTTTTCTTTTTTTTTACTCTTTTTCATTATTTTTCTATGTTGCAATCTAATATAGTAATAGTTACTAATCTAGTTTTGTTTGTTGCAGTGTGCTTAGATGGGTCATTGCCAGGATATCATTTGCATCGTGGATATGGTTTAGGAGTAAACAATTGGATCATTAATTTAGAGGTTAGTAGATTAAGATCATTTTTATAGTTGGAATTAAGGCTCGACATTTTCCGATCTGAATTAACTCGATTTGAACTAATCTGAAACAAGCCGAAGCGAATCGGATCCAAAAATTTATAAAATCTGAATGGTTCTATTTGTTTTTTTTTTTGAGTTGTGGTTTAAATCCAAACTTAACCCGAATAATTCGAACAACCCGAAAGACTTGAAAATTTTATGTAGAACAAATATAGTATATATTAAAAAAATAACGTGTAAAAAATAAAAACAAAAACTAAACCCTTTATTAAGAAAAACCCATTTATTAAAAATTGACCCTAGAAATATACCCTTTTCTTTTCACCGACCCTAACCGAATACGAAACGATCCGAACTTTAGGACCCGAGTACTGTTCTATTTTTTGAAATCTAAAAAACCCAAACCGAATTATCCGATTAACCCGAATGTCCAGCCTTAGTTTAATATGTTTTTCTTTACGGTCTCTTAAGTAGCGAGGAAAATTTATGTTCGTTTTAGTGTTGCTAGCTAGACAATGAGGGGGAATTGTAAATCATTAACTCGGTTAAGGGGCCATATATTTTATAATTATTTTTTATCCCGGACCCAAAAAATGTTTGAGCCGGCACTGGTCATGTTAACATGACTTTCTTGCTGTCGTTCGCTGCTAATAGCGAACAACAACTAAAAAAAAACATTACCGGTCGCTCGTTATCGTCTCTTGTCACTTATCGTCTCTAAAATACACCATTTATATAAATAAACGAACAAAAATTAAAATCTAAATATACCAAATTATTACTTTATTTGTTAGGCAGGAGCATGGTGTGACACGGTACAAAACTGTATATACCGAAAAAGTAGTAGCTATGGATCATCAACATTGATGGACAAAGAGTTACCTTTCAAAGGAATACTAAGCGAGAAAGCTGACCAAAATCCAGGTCTTTTTTTCCGACAATTTTTATTTTGAGTTTACAATAAAAAAAAACTGTGATGTTAATTGTTACTTAATGTTTTGTATTGCAGATTTTTATAATTGGAATAGAGTAAAAGTAAGGTATTGTGATGGAGCCTCTTTTAGTGGCGATAGTGAAAACAAGGTTAGCTAAAACTTTTATTAAATAGCAAAAGAACTTCAATACTTTGTTAAACACCTGTAAAATTGTTCATAACAATATCCCTAAATTTTTTAATTTGTAAAAAGGAACCCATAATTTTCTTTTATCAAACTTTTATTTTACAGTATGTGAATTTGTTACAAATTTTATTTAAAATTCAATAAAAACTAACAAAAACATTATTTTTTTAAATATATATAAAACTTGCAACAATTTCACATATTTTAAAAATAAAATTTTCTTAAAACAATTATGGATTTTTTTGCAATTTTAAAAGTTTAGGGGTATTTTTGTAAGTAATTTGACAGATGTTTAACCGAGTAAACTTTGAAGTTTTTTTTTTGCTATTTAATATTTAAGTCATGTTTAGTTTTTGCGAATTTAAAAAATGAGATTTTTGTATGTCGATTTGGCTATCCGTAATTTTTTTTTTGTGCAATAAACCCTTTTGAATAATAGTGAAGAAAAGTTAAAATTGTTCAAAGATTTGTTCTATAAACCCGATTTGGAATGATTTTGACCGAATTAATCTACCAACTAGTATCAACGATAACCAACTCCCTATGTTTTTTTCACTATTGATCAATTAACCCCTGACTAGTCACAGTTTAAACATTATCTTTTAAACATTTGAATTTTGAAGTCAACAATTGTTAAGTATAATTTCAGGATGCAAAACTTCAATTTAGAGGAAAACGTGTATTTATAGCAGTTATGGAAGAGTTGATGGTCAAAGGAATGAGTCAGGCGAAACAGGTAATGCAATTTACATGTAATATTAAATCGTAAGTTGTTTTGTTTGGGAATACGGTAATTTAAACCTTGAACTATCATCGTTTGGTGAAAGAACCCTAAACTATAAAAATAATTTTTTAAACCTTGAATTTTGATAACCGAAATTTTTAAGTCAAAATTAAACTTCAAATATGAAATTAAATCATAATTTCAAAGTTTAACATACCGAAAACACCATAATCTAAAGTTTAAATTTGAAATTTCGGTTTAAAAAACCAAGTTGTAAAGATTTAGGGTTTAAAAAACACGATTTTCAAAATTCAGGGTTTAAAATACCATTTTGAAAGCTTAGAGCTTTTTTTACAAAACGGAGATAGTTAAATTCAGGGTTTAAAAAACCACTTTGAAAGTTTAGAGTTTTTTTTCGCAAAACGGAAATAATTGAGGGTACAAAATACCATATTCCCTTTTTTATGGGATTACAGTGAAACGGCTTTTCACTTTCCGTTTCAGTTTTCAATTTAGTTTTTAAAACCTCAATCTTTAGAAATCCGGTTTTTTTTTTGGCCTCTTCACCTTTTTCGTAATTAATAAATATTAGTTTTAAAGGTTTTGCTGAGTGGATGCTCATCTGGAGGTCTTTCTGCCATTTTACATTGTGATGATTTCTCAAGTTTGTTTTCTCCAACCACTAAAGTTAAATGCATGAGTGATGCTGGTTTCTTCATTGATACGTGAGTATATATAATATATATAACTTATAATTTCATGATATATATATATATATATGTGATGCAAATTGCATATTGGTGTATTAATTGAATGTTTTGTTTATAACTGAAGCATTGATATATCTGGAGATCGTTTACTTAGGCGTATGTATTCTGGTGTGGTAAAAGTTCAGGTAATACAACATTCAAATTCTATTTACTTATCAACTGATCGTCAAATGTTTTTTACTTCAAATTTTTTCTATATAATAATAAATATTATTTTTATTAAGTATTCTTCTTTATTCGTTTTCAAGAAAATGAATATTCAAGTTTTTAAGACTATACATCACTATATAACCGTTAAAATATTACACTTTTTTTTGTTTTCTGTTGGAGTCTTGGAGAATAATAAATAAGAGGAGTTTTTTCTTTTCAATATTATAATTGTTTTTAAATATGGATTTTTTTTAAAATGTTTTTTTTTGCAAAAAGAGATAATTTGTGTATCGTGTGTAATTTTGAATTTTTTTTTACAAAATTTACCATTTTATTTTACTTTTAGAATAATTCAATAAAGTCACATTATTTCTCTGATTTACATATTACTATATGAATAAATTTATATATGAAAAAATAAAATAAAATTAATTTTACATAAAAAAATGATTTTAGCCAAGAAATAAATGTTACCTTGAAAATTAACAAAATAGAAAATAAATTTTCAAATATGCAAAAATATTAATTGTGTTTTCTTTACAAATGAAAATACTATACTATTATACTCAATAAATTTCTTCACCTTCATTTTTAAAATGGAAGCTTTTTTCAAAAAAAATCAAAACACCATTAGAAATTCCTAAAAATTATGTTTAATTTTTTTTGACAGGATCTACAAAACATGCTTTCTCCAAACTGTACAAGCCATCTTGATCCAACTTCGGTATTAATCTTTCTCATGACAAAAAAAAAAACAAAAGACAACTCTTATGTTTTGTTATTGATTAAAATGAAATCTAACAATTACTTGTTTTTTTTTCTTTCACATTTCAGTGTTTTTTCCCTGAGAATATAATCAACGAAGTAAAAACTCCTCTATTTATTCTCAACTCTGCATTTGATTCCTGGCAGGTTATACTTTTTTACCCATGGCTCTTGTTTTATGCATCGTTAAGTTTAACAACAGACGACAATGACGAGCGACAAGTAATGTTGTTCAATTAATTGTCGCTGACCACGAGAGACTAAATAATTTTTGTTAACCGGTGCTTATTCGGCAACAAACGATATGAATTGTTAAAAAATCTAGCGTTTAACTTTTAACCGCCAAGATTTATCACCCAAATTTGTCGTTAACTAGCGACATGTAAACTAACATGTTTTCAGACCAACATCGACAAAACAAACATGAATTTTTGTCGTTGTCGCTTGTGGCTGTCTCCCCATATATTTTGGTTGAAAACAATATATTTGATCGATTTCAATAGTAAAAAATCATTCATAAAAAAAATATACGAAATAATCATGAAGTTAGATTGTTTTATTTGTGTGCAGATAAATAATAGTATAGCTCCACCAGCTCTTGATCCAAATGGTATTTGGCATGATTGCACCTTCAAATTCAAATGTAACACATCTCAAAAGCATTTCTTAAAAGGTAATAACATTTTTATGCACTTTATCATATTCTCTTTAGAACAACAACAAGTCTTAATTTAAAAAGTTTTGAATCTAGTGTGGTAATTATTTATTTTAGAAAAATTATGCAAAATGTCTTAATTTAAAAAGTTTTTGCAAATTTACCTTAATATGTGAGGGTATACCAATTATACTTTTGAGTCTAGTGTTTGAATTATAACATTTTTTAAAATCCTCCATCTTACTATATATCTTGCTACTACCATTATTAAATTAAAATTCACAACAAACACAATATTAATTTATCGATGGAAAAAGATATAAATCATTTTTCCCTAATATATATGGTACATGATACTCCTCTCATTATCAATCGATTTCGAGTTGGAATCTCATGTTTTACATATCAACACTTAATAAAAATTAACAGATATTACTGATCTAAAAACTATAAAACTCAATTCAAGATAAATTAAATGAACAAATTAAAAACTTCATCATCTCGAGAAACATATTAGAATCTCAAAATTGTATATAAGAGATATGAAATTAATCCTCCTGTTACCGATTCATTATGAATTAGAATTTGATGTTTTCTCGTACTTATTTTAAAAAAAAATTTCATGAGTTGTATAAATAGGTTTCAAGAAGGAAATGTTGAAGGCAGTAAAGAGCTTTGCAATGTCAAAGAAAAATGGAGTTATAATAAACAAGCGTTGGGCTCATTGCCAAGCAGAGAGACGAGATACTTGGTTCCCTATGCCCTCTAAACGACACAATACTACGGTAATATAATAAATTAATCACGAAAAAAAAATTATATAAATATTACACAAAATTACTCACAAAAAAGGGTAATTAAATTGCAAAAAAGAAGAAGAAAAGCTCACTTATGACAACCACAAAAAGAAAACATATTTTAAATGCGTAAAAAATAAACATAATCTAAATATTAAAACAAACTCGGTAACTTTACTCCATTCGAACATCTGTCAAATTTCTTAGAAATATATCCCCAAACGTTTAAATTTGCATATAAAACTCATAATTTTTGTAGAGAAGTTTTATTTTTAAAATATGTGAATTTGTTTTAATTTTTACTTAAAATTCATTATATTTTGACTAAAATGTAAGATTTTAGTTAATATATGTTAAATAATAAAAATAATTTTTAAACTCCTATATATATTCTTATAAATTAACTTATAAAAAAACAACTCCATAAATTTGAAAAATAATTAATCGAACTATATTTATAAGTTTTCTATTGAATATATGAATTAGTCCAACTTCTTATTGAATATCTAGCATATTTTATTGCAATTTACCCCCACAAAAAATGATTTTGTTAGGTAAAATGATATTGTTTTGTTATATTAAATTAAACAGGGTTTTGCTGTAGCTGTTGGAGATTGGTATTTTGAAAGATCAAGAAAACAAATCTCATAACAAAATTTGTATTTCATTTTGTACCCATCAAAAGCTTCATGGGATGTCAATTTCTTACGTTATTGTTTGATTTTTTTTATTTTATAATTTTCATGAACCCGATTTTTTTTTTTGTAAAATGATATTACATTAAATAAACATAAAAAATAAAAGAGAAAAGATATTTCATTCTTTCTCATCTAGCGATTTTTTTTACTGATTTTGCAGAAACTAATGAAACAGTAATCTATAGAAACACGATAAAAGTTGCATTACGTTGATTTTATTTTAGTGATCATAAATCATAATGATCTTAGAGACTACAGTAATCATATTTTTTTACCAAACTTTATTTAGTTTTAAAGTTATTATATATAAAAAGGAATATTGTATAATTGATATTTATTTGGCGTGTTCACATTATCCCATCATCTAATCAATAATCATAAGAGAACCTACCAATTTCCTATATATATTTTTAAAGCAAAATTCAATAAATTTCTGTTATACAAAAGAAATAATTATATTAATTAATATTTCATATTGAACACATATTTTAGATAAACGCTTAATTATATCAAATATCTGACATACATTATACGCTTAGTTTTATATTCTGAAAGATTAGTTTAAATAAATTATAAATATCACCTAGTAAATTAGTATATAAAATTAAGATATACTTACAACAATATATTCTATGAACTAAAGCATTCTTTTAAAAAGTATATTAAAAAAATAAGATAATATGATATATACTAAATATATTTTTGTTTTCTAATATAATTTCTATAAAATATTATTTTAAAAAAATAATAAATGACAATACTTTTTATAATTTTGAAAATATATTGTCTCAGCGCATAACACGAGACAATAAATAATTTATATTAATGCATAATCAACAAATCCTTATGTATTTTTTGTATTCTTGAATATAGCTATTTTCGTGAGAACAAGGTAACCTAGTTGGTAAGTGGTTTCCTTTTTGGTTTCTTGACATCCAAGGTTCAAACCCATCAAAAAAAAATTATATTTGGGATTGGCTTGTGGTCCATTGTGGTCCATATGTGAAAAAAAAATATACATTTGAGATTGGCTTGTGGTCCATATGTGAAAAAAAAATATAGCTTAGTAATTATTAAATAGAAGAACAATCACAAAGAAATACAAAGTGGCAAAAGCATGTTGTTGCTTTTAAGGAGAATGGTTTGTTATTAGTATTTGGCAATATCACAATATACAACATGAAACTAAATATTATTTTTCTTTTGTTAATTAAAGATTCTTATTTCCAGTGGCAGATCTAGAAAAAAAGATACGTAAATTTTTTTTATATATTTAGAACTTTTATTTATTTATATTTTATATATATAATTTTTAAATGCAAAACTTATAATATTTAAAACATTTTTATTATTTTCTCAAACATTTGTTTTTTAAATAATTTTTTTAAGAAAAAGAAGATTTTTTTTAAAACAGTATTAATGAAAAAACAAAAAAAAAGTAAACAAAAGAAAAGGAAAAAATAAGAAGAAATAGTTGATTGGGTTAAAAAAAAGAAATAGTTGACTTTTTTTTTAATTTTGAATTTGATTATTTATAATTTTTAATGGAAAAAAACATCTTAACGGTCAATTAAAAGTTATTAAAAGATAACTTGGAAAAAATAAAGAAAAAGTCTTTTCCAAAAAATAAAAACAAAAAAAAGAATTAATAGGAGAATGTTAAATGACAATAATTATTGTTTTATTTACTCAGTAATTTTTTTTTTATTTGTGGGGTCATGGTTAATTAATTGCTGGTATCATTAATATTTTCTTTTAAGAAATAACAAAAGAAAATTAAATTAGGTAGAGTCAGCTAACCCCACACTTTTCCACATAGATCCGCTCCTGTTCTGCATAAATATATACCATAATGATTTCTTCTTTTGTTGATCACTTTCAAGTATTTATTCAAGAAGAAAATGAAAGCAACTTTGTGGAATGTGAATCTTATTAGATTCACTTTCATAAGTATTCTTGCAAATGGAATAATTTGTTTTGATGATTTTATTAGAGAAGAAGTTGATGAAAATGTTCTAATGGTAGAACTCACTATCATGCAAGCCATTAATGATACAAAAGCAGGTAAATAAAATTCTCTTTCGTTAAATCCTAAAATGTTTAGGAGAAATGGTTTAAAAAAAATATATATTTATTTCACTTTGTAAATTAATATTCTATTTTTTTTCTAAATTTTAATTTAATCGATAATACAAAATATGGTAAAAGACATCTGTAGTTTTTTTTTTAAATATGATTGATTTTATATTACACCGTAAAATATCAACAATAACATTATAAGAAAACATGAATATTGTAACGAACATAAACAATAATTTTGATTTCGTGATAATAAAACGATTTGTGACAAATTTATTAACAATAATATTGGTTTCATTCATCATATTCTCAAATCAGTTGTAATTTAATAAAATCAATGTTTTATTTTACCATATTTTATTATTATCACGATTTTAAATAAAATTTACAACAAACGAAATATTAAATTATTAAGACCGGTTGATGAACTTTGATCTAATTAATTTTGTTTGTTGTAGTGTGTTTGGATGGTTCATTGCCTGGATATCATTTGTACCACGGGCATGGTTCAGGAGTAAACAATTGGATCATTCAATTACAGGTTAGGAGATTAAAATAGTTTATTTTTTATAATCAAATATATTATTAAATTATTGACTTAATTGGTAATTAAATTAAGCTAAATATTTGTTGTAAGGGAGGTGCATGGTGTGACAGTGTAGAGAACTGTGTGGACCGTAAACACAGTAGTTATGGATCCTCTACATTAATGGAGAAAGAATTACCTTTTACAGGAATATTAAGCAATAAATCCCATGAAAATCCAGGTTTTTTTAAAACAAACTTTTGTCCACTTGATAACAAAAAAAAAGAAATTGTAAAAAAAACATTTGGAGGAGTATTTTTTAAAAAGATATCAATTAGAGTTTTCTTTTAATTATACATTTAAAAGGATATAAAAAGATAATTATATCCTTAATTTAAAAAATGATATATACCAAATTAATCTTTAATAAATTACCAAAAATGACATTTTAAAGTGCTATATTTGTACTTTCAGCATTTATCATTATTTTGTTTTTGAAATGACAAGAATACCATTTTGAAATGTTTAATTATTTTGTATTTTTAACACGCATATTTTTGTTAATTATTTTTTGGTGAAAAAATAAAAGTTAAAATTTAAAAATATCAAGGACATTTTTGTCTATTTGGTAAACCAAAATGACATTTTTGTTATAAATATCACTAACGTGTCATTTTTATGAAAACGCATTTTAAAATGTCAATTTTGCAAATCTTTTATTAATCTTTAACAAATTACCTTAATTCCAAAGTAATATAGTTAATTAGGAAAGATAATAGACGACCACATTTTTAACACTTTTGATCCAACAACGTTTTAAAAAAAAATATTATAAATAAATCTAGATTATTGATAATATATAAGTTACATTGTTTTAATTTTTCATTCCCTGTAGTATATTATATGTCATAGTAAACTTAATCTCAAATCATTTCCAGATTTATAAGTTCAATTATTAAAACAAAACATATAAGTTCAATTATTAAAACAAAACACAAAAAAATCATTATAATTGGTATTTTAGTCTAGACACTTCAATTTTAGTGTCCTTTTAACACAAACCAAGATTTTTGTATAAAATAAAAAAAAATGATTGTAAAAATATATATGTATAAAATTTTCCCAACAAAAAATGTGATGTTACTTTAATTTTTTGAATCGGAATCTGAATGAATCCTAGTAAGCAGATCAGTCTTAATTATGTTTGTAGTGTTGTGATTTGTTGCAGATTTTTATAAGTGGAATAAAGTAAAAGTAAGATATTGTGACGGAGCTTCTTTTAGTGGTGATAGTGAAAACAAGGTTAGATAAAACTACAAACTGTATATTGGTATTTCATTTTTAGAAATTTTACAAAATACCCTAATTCATGTGTTGATTTGAAATAATATATAATTTATAAACATTAACAAAAATACTCTTTTATTTCAAGTGAAAAGCGATATTACCCTTAATAAAATACTATCATAAAACCCTATAAAAGTCGGATTACAAATTTTATGAATATTGAAAACAAAATTTAGAGTTTAATTAAGCATTTGATTGAGAGTAATTTGGAAAACTAAATATACTAAAATTCTTTTTTTGCAAAATGGTTCATAAAATAATTTTTTTTGTTAAAATGCTCTGTATTAGGGCATTTTTGTAATTCCCCTTTTAAATATTGTAACGAATAAAATTGAATATTTGTTAAATTTTATTTTATCAGTATTTTATAAATATTATAATGAAAAAGGGTCAATCTTTTGTAATTATATTTTATTAGTAGTTTTTAATATTTATAATGAGACTTACTTTTTTTTAGAAAATGTAGAAAAACTAAAGATTTCTTTATTGATTCCCAAATTGATAATAAAGATCTGAATATACAACTAACTTTCATAATCATAAAAATAAATGCAAAACGTTATATATTTTACAAATAAAATATTCAATTATTTTTTATGATAAAAGAGATATTAAATTAACATTTGAAGACTACTTAGTTTTGTGTTAACAAACAAATAATTCAAAACTTCGTAAAATTGAATAATATGAATTTTTAAAATTCTTACAAAAAAAAAAGTTTTAACCGGTTAATTTGTCCAATTAAACCGATTTGAAACAATTTTAAATAATTTTGATCACATTCACATAGTTTCAACCCAGACAAGATTTATAAAACATTGGAATCTTGAATTAAACAATGCTAACTATTTATTATATATTTTAGGATGCACAACTTCAGTTCAGAGGAAAACGTGTCTTTATAGCCGTTATGAAAGAGTTATTTGCGAAGGGAATGAGTCAAGCAAAACAGGCAATGTAATGTACATTTTATATTAAATTTTTGAATATTTTTTTTATATATGTAAGAAAAGTTTTGGTTCACTAGATTCGTAATATCGATCCGGACCAAATCTTTGATAATATACAAATAAAAACAAAATTTTTGCCAAATTTCAAATTTCATACCGAAAAAAATGAGAGGTTTTTTTTCGTCAAATTTAGTCTCGAGTGTTTTTTTTGCCGAATACCAAATCAAGAGGTTTTACCGAAAAAAAAGTTGAAGGCTTTTTTCACCAAATTTATTCTCCTAAGTTTTTTTCACCAAATTTTCAAATTCGAAAGTTTTTTTTTTTTGCCAAAATTTCAAACTCAAGAGTTTTTTTATTCTTATTTTTAATTAACTTAATTAAACTGCACAGTTTCTCTAACCGATATTACTATCTTATCCGGATAATTTTAATTTTTTTTTTTGGTTGGATTAATAAATGTTCAATTTTTAAAGGTTTTGCTCAATGGATGTTCAGCTGGGGGTCTTTCTGTCATTTTACGTTGTGATGATTTCTCAAGCTTCTTTTCTTCTACCACTAAAGTAAAATGCATGAGTGATGCTGGCTTCTTCCTTGACACGTAAGTATATATATATGATTTATAATTTCATGGAATATTCCGAATATAATATAATAAACATGAGAAGAAGAACTTTTAATTTATTTTTCTTTTTTCGTGTTATTAAAACACACAATATCATCAATTTTTTGGTTAAAAACATAAAAAAAGAGATAATTTTTTGCCACATTTTTTCTGTAGAATTTTGTAACTAACGTTCAAACAGTAGAGTTTTATAAATCATTATCCTACATATATAGTTATATGATGCATATTGATTGATATATTAGTTTAATTGTTTCTTTAATTGTTGTTTATAACTGAAGCATTGACATATGTGGAGGACGTTCACTTAGGCGTATGTATTCCAATGTGGTAAAGGTTCAGGTAATACAACAATTAAAAATAAAATACTAATATACAAGAATACATTTATTTATCTTTATATTCAAATACATTTTTATATTTAACACTATATAAAAAATAAACTAAACTCAAAACACCATATAAAAATCCTGAAAATTATGTTAATTTTTTACAGGGTCTACAAAAGATGCTTTCTCCTAATTGTACAAGCCATCTTGATCCAACTTCGGTATTATTTTTTTTCATGATTTACTAACCAAAAAAATTCCAAGTTTATGTTTTTTTGTGGATTAAAATGAGATCTAACAACTACTTATTTTTTCAACATTTGACAGTGTTTTTTCCCTGAGAATATAATCAATGAAGTAAAGACCCCTTTATTTATTCTCAACTCTGCATTTGATTCTTGGCAGGTTTATTCATCATACAATCTCTTCTTTTAACTTTTCGTACATACACTACAAGAAAACTTCATATTTTTAATTAATATTTTGGTCGAAAACTGGTCAAGCGATATTTTTAACTAATTTTAATGAGAAATTATCAAAAATGACACTTTAAAGTGTAATATTTGCACTTTTAGCAGTCATAAATATTTTTTTTGTTATTGTTTTTTTTCTCGAAAAAAATTATTTTGTTTTTGAAATGACAAGAATGCCCTTTTAAAATGTATAATTATTTTGTATTTTTAGCAGATATAGTTTAGTTGATTTTTTTGTGAAAAAATAAAAGTTAAAAAAATTGTAAAAATATCAAGTGCATTTTTCTCCACTTAGTAAACCAAAGTGGTTTTTTTTTTAAATATCACCAAAATACCATTTTTGAAAAAACACTTTTCAAAGTATCATTTTTGCAAATCTCCCAATTTTAATGGTCTAATATTAACCGTTAAAAAACATATTAGATGAATATAATGAGCTTGGACTGTTTTTATTTGTGTGCAGATAAATAATAGTATAGCTCCACAATCTCTTGATCCAAATGGTATTTGGCATAATTGCACCTTCAAATTCAAATGTAACACATGTCAAAAGCATTTCTTAAAAGGTAATAACATTTTTATGCACTTCAATATTCTCTTTAGAACAACAATAAAAGGCCAACAAAATACTTAAGAACATGTTTATTTCTGCTGGAATCTCCTAATATACATGTTATTTCACTCATAATCGATTGGTTTTGTGTTAAAATTATTTGTTTTCATGTATCAAAACTCAAATTTGAAATAAATGAACAAAAAAAAGATATCATCTCAAGATAGCGATATAAAAAATATAAACTACTCAACATATTACCGATTGATTTTAAGTTAGAATTTCATATTTCCGCAAACTTATTTTCTAAATCTTGAGTTGTATAAATAGGTTTCAAGAAGAGTATGTTGAAAGCAGTAAAGAGATTTGCAATGTTAAGTAAAAATGGAGTTTTAATAAACTCACGTTGGGCTCATTGCCAAGCAGAGAGACAAGATACTTGGTTTTCTATAAATTCCAAATCAAATAAAACTAAGGTAATAAATTAATCACTATATAAAATAATATAAATATTACATATATATAGTTACACAAACAAAAAAATGATATTGTTTTGTTATATTAAATTAAACAGGGGTTTGCTGTAGCTGTTGGAGATTGGTATTTCGAAAGATCAAAAAAGCAAATCGCATAACAAAACACTACTAGAAAAATAAATTATTGTGACGAAATATTAGTGATGGTCAATTTTATCACTACGATATAACGTATTTGTGATGTTTATATGATTAAATTATTTTGTCACTAATTCGTAATTGTTATGACACAATTTCGTAATTGTTATGACACAATTTTGTGACATCACTATATGATCACAAAAATTGTCACGATGTGTTATATTATTTCTGACAATAATGTTTTGTCATAATATTGTAAGGAAAATATGATATTCGTCACAATATATGATGAAAATATAAAGTCGCAAAATTATCACAATTTGTGGTATTATTTATGACAATCAACATCATTTTTTAAATAAAATAATCTACTTTAAAAAGATACG
>KE153427.1:17080-47338 GCA_000411095.1 Aethionema arabicum
AATTGAAATATTAAATCGTGTAAGTGAAATTATAAATCGTTGTAAAAATCGTATAAGTTAGATTATAAATCGTACAAGTGAAATTATAGATTGTATAAGTAAAATTATAAATCGTATAAGTGAGATTATAAATTGTATAAGTGAAATTATAAATCCGTTTTGGACAGCTAATTCAAAGTTTTAAAGATATTCTAATTAAATTAGGATAATTATATTAGGATAAAAAACGTAGGGTTAAAAAAGTATAGTCCAATTTTTATTTAAGGGTATAATTGATATTCTCTATCCTCTTTAATGTATAATTAAAACAAAATTTCAATTGTTGTATTTTAAAAAAAAACCTTAATATAAAAGTACTTTTGGGATAATTTCTCAAAAAAAATTATATATATCTTTTAAAATATTGTGTGGAAATATAAAATAAAATATTTGACACATGGTAGCTTCTAATTGGAATCTTTGACACGTGACACCCCCGCATTGGTGGTATCTACTCACACGTGGCAGTATGAAATAAAATATTTGACACGTGCAGTTTCTCATTAGAAGCTTCGACACGTGGATTCGTGATAGATTCTCATTGCCACACATGTGACAGTTCCTCATTTGTCGTATCTATTGACATGTGGCAGCTCTACAAAAAAATAAAATATTACACTTTTAAAATTACATATCATATTTGTAGATATCATTTAAAAATTATACATATATATATATTTTAAATATTGCGTATAAATATGAAATAAAATATTGAATACGTGGCAGCTTTTCATTGGAAGCGTCGACACGTGAAAGCTCCACATAGGTGGTATCTATTTTTAAAGACATATCATATTTGTAGTTTTTTAAAGACATATCATTAGAAGCGTCGACACTTTGAAGCTCCACATTGGAATCTTTGACATGTGACAGCTCCACATTGGTGGTATCTACTGACACGTTTCTCATTAGAAGCTTCGACACGTGGATGCTCCACATTGGTGGTATCTGCTAACACGTGACATATCTTTTAGTCTATAATAAAAGTCTTTTAGTACTTTATACATCAAAAAACAATTGTGCATATCTTTTAAAATAAAATATTTGATGGGTGGTATTTGTTTTTAAAAGACATCATATTTGTAGATATCTTAAAAAAATTGTTTATATCTTTTAAACTATTGTGTATAAATATAAAATAAAATATTTGACACGTGGCGGTTTCTCATTGCAAGCTTCGACACGTGAGAGCTATTTGTAGATATCTAAAAAAAGTGAACATATCTTTTAAAATATTGTGTATAAATATAAAATAAAATATTTGACACGTGACAACTTCTGATTGGAAACTTTGACATGTGGCAGCTCTACATTGGTGGTATCTGCTAATACATAGCAACTCTACAACATAAGTTTTCTAGTTTATTGTATAAGATAAATATAAATTACACTTTTAATAAGACATATCATATTTGTAGATATTTTTAAACTTATACATATCTTTTAAAATATTGTGTATAAATATAAAATAAAGTATTTGACACATGGTAGCTCCTCATTGGGAGATTCGACATGTGGTATCTTTTAAAATATTATGTATAAATATAAAATAAAATATTACACTTTTAATAATGCATATTATATTTGTAGATATCTTTAAAAAAACATTACACATCTTTAAAATATTTTGTATAAATATAAAGTAAAAGACACGTGNATATTTGTAGATATCTTAAAAAAATTGTTTATATCTTTTAAACTATTGTGTATAAATATAAAATAAAATATTTGACACGTGGCGGTTTCTCATTGCAAGCTTCGACACGTGAGAGCTATTTGTAGATATCTAAAAAAAGTGAACATATCTTTTAAAATATTGTGTATAAATATAAAATAAAATATTTGACACGTGACAACTTCTGATTGGAAACTTTGACATGTGGCAGCTCTACATTGGTGGTATCTGCTAATACATAGCAACTCTACAACATAAGTTTTCTAGTTTATTGTATAAGATAAATATAAATTACACTTTTAATAAGACATATCATATTTGTAGATATTTTTAAACTTATACATATCTTTTAAAATATTGTGTATAAATATAAAATAAAGTATTTGACACATGGTAGCTCCTCATTGGGAGATTCGACATGTGGTATCTTTTAAAATATTATGTATAAATATAAAATAAAATATTACACTTTTAATAATGCATATTATATTTGTAGATATCTTTAAAAAAACATTACACATCTTTAAAATATTTTGTATAAATATAAAGTAAAAGACACGTGGTAACTTTTCATTGGCAGCTTCGACATGTGGCAGCTCTACATTAGTGGTGTCTGTTGACACGTGGCAGCTCCACATTAAAAGTATTCTACTTTATTGTATAAGATTAACATTTGACATCAAATTTCATATGACGAATTATTTTATAAAATAATATATAAAAAAAATTGTTACATATATAAATATTTTTTGTAAAGATAGATACAAAAAAAATTGGTTGAAAAAAAAGAAATGATGTGTAAAATAGAAAAAGGAGTTTTAAAAAATAAATAGTTTCACAAAGAATATAAAATTATAGAAATACGTGTCTATCATTTTGGATGGTTACGATAATTATATATCAATTTCTTAAAAAATAATTAAATTGGATACTTTTGGTTTTACATAAATTTTATAAGTTCCCTAAAACTTCTCTTTCATTTTCATTGACCGTATGTGTCGACTGGAGAATGTTTATCTATTTATCTCTCTTAATTTGTGGAATATCAGTTTAAGGTATTTTAATCTAAAATTTAAAATATTATTTAAACCAAAATTTGACCCGTTTCTTTCACAAAATTACATATATTTTTAAGCAAATTTTAATTATACAGTGAATAAGTAAAAAGTATAGTAGTAAAAATTTGAAAGCATTCATGGTTTCCTAACATAAAATAAAAAAAATAACTAAATCACATAATATATTTGTAAATAATTTATAAACAAATATCACACAAAACCAAAAAATAAATATTTGTTTTTTTTAAAATTTTGAAATATATATATTTTTCCCAAAATATTTTAGATAAAAACTTTTTTAATAAAGTAATATATGTATTTTAAAAACAACTAATGTATCTTAAAAGATAAAAAAAAATATCATCAAACCATTAAATCATTGTGAAGTGTATAGAAAATCAAAAGTTAAAAAGAAAAAATTAGGGCGCAACAAATCTGCATAAGAAACAACTGAAATCATATGTAAGTTGCAATCACTTATTCTTGAAGTCTTAGGGAGAAACCAGACACATCTGTATTGTTAGTATTCATGAAATTGTACTGTTCCAATGTCTCTCATGATTCTTCAAGTTCTCCTAAAATGATTTTCTATCAAAATTTAGAAGAAACAAAATTAGAAAGAACAAAAATGAACAAAAGTCTCTAGAAAACTATCATTTAGATTCTAATTTTTTTTAATCATAGAATAATTTTCTTAAATAACTAAAACAAAAGAATTCAAATGCAGAAAATATGAAAATAAAGTAGAAAATTGGAACTATAAAACTCATTTTCAATTATGGAAGATGAATTTTATAGATTCACACCGTGCAATATGAGAATAAATGGACAAATGTGACATTACATCACCTTTTCATTCTTTAATATTATTTTATATTAAAATAGGGTGATTCTTTGAAATAAGTACGTGGTACCAAAAGCTTACACCACTAATATTATCTAAAATCACATAATAGCAACTAAAGGTTTCGCTCAAAAACAACAAATACCCGAAGAGTACTATTGGGGATTAAGACTTCCAAATTGAAATTTTGTGTTGACATGTCCTTATCTTTAACATAGAGAAGAAAAAAAAAAGAATGTTGAATAAAATTTTGAAACAAAGAGATTGAATTTATATTTCAGATTGAATTCAAACATTATCTTGCCTGTGATATAGTTCAGACCTTGATTCATTCAGGAACAAATGAATTTCTTTTTTCTTCATATTCATTCTTCATTCAGATTTTGAACCTTCAAAACTTCTGTAATGAAAAAATCTAAGATTTCAAAAGTAGACACACAAACAACATCAAATTTTACGAATAATCCTTGGAATAAACATCTTCAATAAAAAAACTTGAAATCCAAACCGGGGAAAATTATGAGGCCGATGTTTGACGGTGCAAAAATTTACATCAGAAATTGCAAACATCATCATCTTCAATGAGAAAGAAGAGCCAATGACGTGTAAGAAGGAGAATGCACATGATTTTTTCTCTCTCTACTTGTGCTTTATAAATATAGGCATAAATCGATATTTGTTGTGATTTTTTTATTTAATCGTCATAATAATAAATATTATAAAATATATAATTGATTTTCAAAATATATTCGATTTTGGAGTACGCCCTAAAAAAAATTCATAGTAATGTTTATGATTTGATTCATGTATCTCAAAAAAATATTGAATTTTTTTAATGATATTTTATTATGTTTTAGGCATCTATAGTAGTTTTGCTATTTTTCATAATGCCAAATTAATCATATTACTGTTATCGTAATTAAATCAAAACTGTAATAAATAAATATTAACTTATCCATACAAAAATGTTTTATAATATTTTATTTCCAGATTTATAATTTAAAATATTATTTATTATTAATATTCAAAAGATAATTATTAATTAATAAATAAGATATGTATGATATATAAAAGAAGAAAACCTGTTAGCGAAAGCGACGGAAACGCCAAAGAAAAATATTTTTGTTGTGTAGAAAATCAATAGAAATTGGAAAAAATAAATCCAAAATAAGACAATTACTCTAAAACCAGATTTTAAATTTAATTATATTTTCGAAACGATTCGGTTACTTCAAATTCTCTCTCTCTCTCGTTCATCTTCTCCAACCTTCAAAACAAATCTTCCCGGAGCTGCGTTACTTCCCTTTTTGCATGGCGTTTCCTCTTCCTTTCTAACATCGCTTCATTTCCGTTTCCTCTTTTCGGTAATTTTTATGCGTCTTTATGTCATTTGCACGATTTGTTTTCAGGATTTTTGTTGATCGAGATTTTGAATTCGGCTTGTTTGCGTCTCTAATCGCTAATGATTTTTCCTGACGGATTTGGATCTCAGCTGCTTTCAGTTTTTCTTTGTGCGATTTGATGAAAATCGGATTCTCTGCTTCAATTTTGTTTGCTGGAAAATGTAGAAAATACTCAAGGGATTCGTGATCTTTAGATTGATCTGGGGTTGATGTTCTTCCGTTTTTCTAGATTTATTCTCCATAGGCTTTCGTGTCTTCTGTAATTTGCATTTCAGATTCCGTGTTTGTTGAGATCTCACGCACTCTACGCAAAAATTGTCTCCGTATATGTAGACGCGTTACACCTTTGCATATTGATTTTGGGAAACGAAACTTAGCATCGTTTTGGAAATTGCATTTATCTGATGACGAAGATGATTTTGTCTCTGTTTTGTGGACATCATCATCAAATTGGTTGCAGATATCGAAACATAATCATCAAATTGTTTTGTTAAACGAGTAATTGAAGCGAAAGCTTTAAATCTAGAGTTGAATAGGTTTAGAGGACCCTGATTAGGTTGATTTCTCTGTATGTAGTGCTATTAATTGCCATATCAAGCAAATCTGTACAATATTTCTGTTCCTCTGATTTCTGAAACTGTTTCTGGGTTCTAAATGCAGCTGCCTGGGAGGATCTTATGAGATGTTTGATCTCTAATTAACAAAACGCTCTGGAGTACAGTAAACATAAGGAAATAAAATGGATGAAAACAACGCAGCAAAGTTAACCGGGATCAGGCAGATAGTGAGGCTAAAGGAGATATTGCAAAAATGGCAAACAGTAACAATAGGATCAAAGTCAGATGTTCCAGAATTGGGAGCTAGAAGTCACGCAGCAATCATTTCACCAGTGATTAACAAGAGGCTATTGGATTTGAAAACTTGTGATTCAGATGAAGAAACTTGCCAAAGTCCTGAATCTCCACCTGATGTACCTAAAGGATATTTAGCAGTGTATGTTGGACCAGAGCTTCGGAGATTTATCATACCCACAAATTATCTTAGCCATTCTTTGTTCAAAGTATTGCTGGAGAAAGCTGAGGAAGAATATGGGTTTGATCACAGTGGTGCACTCACAATTCCTTGTGAAGTTGAAACATTTAAGTATTTGCTTAAATGCATTGAGAATCACCCTAAAGATTACCCTAATGACACAGCAGGTATGTTATGTTCCTTTCTTCTTTATCACAACTATGAAAATGGTATTTTAGATCTTGAACTATATCTCCTTTTGATGAAATAAAATCTTAACTATCAAAATGAGTTTTTAAACCTTGAATCTTGATAAAAGAATTTTTTAAACTTTATGGAATTGTTTAAAACAAAATAAAATTAGGAAGGGATGGTGGCGAAAAACCCCTTTGAACTATTAGTTTTTGGCGAAACAGACTCTAAACTATCAAAATGGCGAAAAAACCCCTAAACTTTTTTTTGGTGAAAAAAACTTTTAACTTTACTGTTTGGACACATTGTTTAATTTAATTAAAGATAGATAATGATTTAATGTTTAAATTAATAGAGAAGTTTTTTAGCTCGCAAAAAAAAAAACAAAATTCAGGGGTTTTTTTTACAAACTTGATAGTTTAGGGTGTGTTTCGCCAAAAACATATAGTTTATGGATTTTTTCGCCGGCATCCCAATTAAGAACATAAAATGAAACCCTAATTTCAAAATTTAACCCAAAAATATAATCTAAATTTTGATTATATATACTATAATTTCATGTTTAAATTTGAGATTTTAGTTTTAAAAACTCGGTTATTAAAGTTTACCATTTAAAAAACATGATTATCAAAGTCTAAGGTTTAAAACCAGTTATAAATTGAAAATTTTTTTTCACTGAATGGAAATTGGTAAGAGTCTGAAATATCATATTCCCTTAAATCATTAGAATTTTTTGTTTGATTTGTAGGTGGAGATTCAGTAGAAACGGAAGAGTAAATAACAATAAGTCAGTCATAAAATTCTGATTATCTTCTTTTATTATGATTATTATTATTATTATCCCTTACGTTTGAACTAATTTTAGGGCTAATAACTTTGAATGGTAATTGTAAAATCAGGTTTTTTTTTCTTTGTATTTTGGGGGTTATTGTTTCTCTTTTTTTTTTCTACTTCTCCATTGTTTACTTTTTTGAACAAGGAAAAGTAGGGATGATTTGTTTTTAAGTGTTGAAGGAAAAACTAAAGAGAAAGGTGTTTTATGATGACAATTGTTTATGTTTTGTTAGGTTTGCTTCGTTATTAACCTTTTAATTTAAAAAATATCATATTTGTTGTTGCACTTATTACTTATGGTGGACACAAAAACCAATCTCATTACCAAAAAACCAAAAAGTATTTGTGACACAGATACTCACTTGCAAGATCGGTCGTAGATTTACAAATCGAGAAGATAAAAAAATAATAATAATAAAGAAAAGATCTTAAAATTTGATGTAGGAGGAAACTAACTCAGCAAAACATTCTCTTTTGTTTTTTAAATAGTCATTAGCTTTTATTAACATCAATTTGGACAATAAATCCCACCCAATAGATAAATGGTATAATGAGGTTGAACCCGCCTGTCATAATGAGAGAATTGTGAAATTTACCATGGCCATGGTATTAGCCATTAGCTATGTTGTATTTTTAGGTTTTTTTTATTTCTTTTGTATATGATGAATAAAAAAAACAATGGCTATTATAATCTATCGAAAAATGAGAACTAAGACCATATGCATCAAGGGTTTCTCAATCAATTTTTCACTATTAAAATAATAAAACAATATTTTTTTAATTAAAAACTTGTGAAAATTTATGTTATGAGTCTCGATAGACCCATGATGACTTTATGAGAGACTTATTAAATATTTGTTTTTTTTTATAACAGCTTGACTTATTAAATATTTGTTATATTGTCATTGGTCCAAATAAAAAATCTATAAATAATAGCAAAATGAGTTTTAGGGACTGATGATGTCATCATTTTCAATCCAACGGTTGTGATTGGTTTTCAAAACATATGATGATGTCATCAATCTATATCAATGGTTGAGATTAAAATTGTATGGATGTCATTGATAACACATATACACACATTTTCGTTTAGTAACCACTAAAATCAATGGTTAAGATTAATTTACTTAAATCTAATGGTCTAGATTAAAACTGAAAAGATACAAGTTGTTGATAACACTTTTTTGTGTGATAACCACTTATAATCAATGGTTAAGATTAATTTACTTAAATCTAATGGTCTAGATTAAAACTGAAAAGATACAAGCTGTTGATAACACCTTTTTGTGTGATAACCACTTATAATCAATGGTTAAGATTAATTTACTTAAATCTAATGGTCTAGATTAAAATTGAAAAAATACAAGTGGTTGATAACACTTTTTCTTTTAGTAACCACTAGAATCAATGGTTAAGATTAATTTACTTAAATCTAATGGTCTAGATTAAAACTGAAAAGATGCAAGTGTTTGATAAATCATTTTTGTGTAATAACCACTTATAATCAATGATTAAGATTAATTTACTTAATTTGAATGGTTTAGATTAAAACTGAAAATATGCAAGTGGTTGATTACACCTTTTCAGGTAGTAACTACTAGAATCAATGGTTAAGATAATTTTTCTTAAATCTAATGGTTCTAGATTAAAATTGAAAAAGATACAAGTGGTTGATAATCCTTTTCATGTAATAACTACTTAGAATCAATGATTAAGATTAATTGACTTAAATCTAATGGTCTAGATTAAAACTGAAAAGATGTAAGTGGTTGATAACACATTTTCGTGTAGTAACTACTTAGTATCAGTGGTGAAAATTATTTAAATCTAATGGTCCAGATTAAAACTAAAAAAATCCAAGTGGTTGATAACACATTTTTATTTAGTAACTACTTAAAATCAATTGTTCATATTAATATTTTAATCTAATGGTCTAGACTAAAACAGAAAAGATGCAATTGAATGATAACACATTTTCGTTTAGTAGTTACTTAAAATCAATGATTAAAATTAATTTAATTAAATCTAATGGATTAGATTAAAAGTAAAAAGATGCAAAAGATTGATAACACTTTTTCGTTTAGTAACTACTTATAATCTAATGGTCAAAATTAAAACTGAAAAGATGTGAGTTATCACACATTTTAATTAATGGTTGATATTTATTTTAATATTTAAATTTAAATCTGGCACTTTTTCATTTAGTAACCATTCAATCAATGGTTGATGTTGATTTATTGAAAACTAATGGCTTAGATTCAATATGTAGAGATGTGAGTTATGCCACCTTTTCATTACTATATATAATGAGAGTTTTGAGTTTTCAAAAAACTTTTAAATTTTTAAATTTCCAAGAAACCTCAAATTTCTGCTTTTCCAAGAAACTGTATTGGTTTATTTCTGCTTCTCTAAGAAACTTGTATTGGTTTATTCTACATATATAAAAGGTACATTGGTTTCCATATTTTTAATGTTTTAGTCATTTTATTAATCTTGTGTGGGCTATAATGGTGAAACTTAAGATTACATGAGTATTCTTGATCATATTGAAACTATTGTTTAAAGTTCTTGTATTTTATAAACACAAAAGAGTCTGCATATAATCTATTGGTTTATAACTACTTTAAATCAATGAGTAAGATTGATTTATTTAAATTTAATGATTTATATTAAAACAAAAAATATGCAAGTTATTATAACACCTTTTGTTGTAAAGATGTGAGTTATCATACATTTTCATTAATTTACTATATATATTCAATATTTATATTGTGTCTTTCAATTTTTTTATTTAATCTCATACTCATTTTCTTTTATTTTGGTTTTCTAGCAATCTTTTTATTGATCGTTTCTATAATATATATGTAATTGATTTACCTTTTTTATAATAATTATACGCATTTTGGTTTAACTTTGAATTATATGATTGTCTTTTGATTTTATTGAAACTATTCTTTAGATTTTTGTATATAAATGAAATTTTAATATTTGTAGAGAACAAATTATATAGTTTTCGCGGCGGCAAATTCATTCTATAAAGACGGCCAAAATCGACAAAAGAGAAGAAATTTAATAGCAAAATGATTTTTCTGGACTATTGATGTCATCATCTTAAATCTAACGGTTACGGTTGATTTTCTATTAAAATGATGATGTCATTAACAAATCTAATGGTCTATATTAAATGTGAAAAGATGTGATTGCTAACACCTTTTCATTTAATAACTACTTAAAATCAATAGTTTTTATCAATTTAATTAAATCTAATGATCTAGATTAAATTTGAAAAAATATGACTGATAACACATTTTCATTTAATAACTACTTAAAATCAATGGTTAATATTATTTTACTTAATCTAATGGTTCATATTAATTTTGAAAAGATGCGATTGATATAACACTTTTTCGATTTGTAACTACTTAAAATTAATGATTGTAATTATTTTACTTAATCTAATGGTCTAGATTAAATTTAAAAAATGTGATTGTTAACACTTTTTCATTTAATAACTACTTAAAATCAATAGTTTTTATCAATTTANAACTATTTAAAATCAATGGTTATAATTACTTTACTTAAATATTTCTAGATTAAATTTGAAAAGATGTGATTGCTAATACATTTTTGTTTAATACATACTTAAAATCAATGGTTAAGATCACTTTACTTCATTCTAATGATCTAGATTAAAATTGAAAAATTATGATTGATAACATTTTTTCGTTTGGTAACTACTTAAAATCAATGGTTAAAATTATTTTACTTAAATCTAATGATCTAGATTAAATTTACAAAGATGTTATTGATAAAACCTTTTCGTTTAGTAACTATTTAAAATCAATGGTTAAAATTACTTTATTTAAATCTAATGGTCTAGATTAAATTTGAAAAAATGTTATTGATAACACATTTTCGTTTAGTGACTACTTAAAATCAATGGTTAATGTCATTTTATTTAAATGTAATGGTCTAGATTAAATTTGAAAAGATGCAAATGATAACATCTTTTTGTTTAGTAACTACTTAAAATCAATGGTTAAAATTATTTTACTTAAATCTAATGGTCTATATTAAATTTGAAAAAATGCGATTGGTAACACATTTTCGTTTAAATTTAGTAACTACTTAAAATCAATGGTTAAGATTATCTTATTTAAATCTAATGGTTTATATTAAAGTTGACAAGATGCAATTGATCTACTTAACATCATTGATTAAGAAGGATTTACTTAAATTTAAAAGCCTATATTAATACATTTGAAAAGATGTGATTGATAACCATTGGACCACTTAATCAATGGTTAATACTGATTTCTTGAAATCTAATGGCTTAGATACATCTTGTAAAGATGTGAGTTATCATATATTTTGATTAATGGTTGGAATTTAATTTGAAAAGATGTAATCTAATTGTAATGCATTGTCATATAGTAACTACTTGATCAATGGTTAATATTGATTTATTAAATGATCACACTTTTTGTAAAGACGTCAATGATCACACATTTTCATTAATTCACTATATATAATCAATGTTTTAGATTTTGTCTTATGATTTCTTAATTACAAAATTTTGGAGTTTCAAGCAATCTTGTGGGTGATCTGTTTCTACATATATATAAGTACATGTTTTCTATATTCTTTTTGTTTTTGTCACTTTATGCATATTGCATTGCCTAAATCAGTTGAATTTTAAATTTTTGTTTTCCTTATGTTTCTGTTTTTACCCATGTTCTTCTAATCGTCATTAAAATGTAATCTAAGTTTTTCTAATCCTCAAAATCGATCAAATAAAAGGTAAAATTTCTTATTCATTTATCTTTATAAAAAAATGTATACTTCTTCCTACAAAAAAATGTGTCTTTTTATAGATGTATTTACACCTTTAACCCGCGCGGAACGGGCGGGCACAATACCTAGTATATATAATAACAAAACAAAAATGGAAAATTAAATAAAAATAATAATATTATATTACTTGAGAGACTTACTTGAGTCTCTTTTTTTATGCACATGCTCTAATATGTAATATGATATTTAATCTCTTTCGATCTAAAAATCTCACTTATTATTTAATTCTCCTAGTTTTAGGATCACTGATATTATTCGATATTTGATCTATGTTTGTTTCTTTAATTTCTTCATTCTAATCACTGTCTTGTGTTTATTTTCATTTTCATTCACATTATCCTGTTTATTCTTATTTTCGTTTTCGATACTAGTTTTTTTTATCACTCTAACCACTAGTCGTTTTTATTAAGTCCACTCTATAAATTAAATGCAACTACTGTTATTTGAATCCAAGTGTCATGGATATAGAAAGAAAAAAGTTAGATTTGACGAATTACTAGAGCAATCTCTCTCCAACTTTTATAGTAGTTTTTTTATATGTGAGACATAAAATCGGTTTCAATCTCTCTTCGGTTGCTTGCTGAATTCAAATCTGGATATCATAGGAGAATTAGAAGTAACGGTTACAATAAAAACCACTAAAATAAATTGCTCCGACCCAACTTTTATAGTAGTTAATCCAAAAAAATGATGTTTCCAATATTTTTATTTTTTAATAGATTGCTTACTTAAAATCAAAATGGAACAAAAAGAATTATTGTGTAGAGTAAAAACAAAAAAAACATGTTAATATTAAAACTATTAGAAAACATTTATATACGTGAATATCTACATTAATTTTTTTTTTTTGACAAAAAAAAATTTGTATGTCGACGGCATGTATACATTTACGGGTTTCCACAATTTCGATTTGTATACTCATAATGATTCCATAAAGTTTTTTTTTTTTTTTTTATTCCATAAAGTTATTTTGTATCGAAGTGTTTTAAAAAAACGAATTTTGATATTTTGTATATATGACGTAATGCTGTTCATAAAGTGTAGTGGGCCCAACAGGCAGAAATACGTAGAACAAAAAAGGCCCAATCTCTCTCTCTGGAAGCGTCGCGTTTTAGCCTTTCATGTCACCGTCTTTCTTCTCCCTCTCTTTGTCTTCATCCCAGAAACTTTCTGCTTAAGTTTTTCAAAAATCTATGGTAGTTACTCGGGCAAGGAGAACTCAATTTCTGTATACGGATACTAACCATGTGCTCCTCCTCTTCTTCTTCTTCTAGTTATCTTCAATTTGTACCGGCGTCGCGGCCGCTAAGTACTAGACCCTACGTGTCTCCGTTTCTACGTCTCCGGAGCTTAAATGGAATCAGTGTATTTCACTGGAAGCGTGCTCGTTTCAAGCGGCAGAGTCGGAGCTTGGTTTTAGTGAATTCTTCGGTTTTTCCTCCGCCATTTGATGGCAGTGTTCCTCTCGATTCTTTTGCTCCCACTGTCGCTGGTTTCGCTTCCGGTTTGGCGGTGTCTCTTTCTTCGAGGTTATTTGGGAAATCTTTGGGGAATGGTAGAATGAACGATGATGATGTTGTTGGGGATTGGGTTCTTTTCACTAGTCCAACACCGTTTAACCGGTTTGTTCTCCTCCGGTGCTCTTTACTCTCGTTTGATTTTGGCGGTGGAGATGAGCTTACAGAGAGCTTGAGCGACAGACTTGTTAAAGAGGAGAGACATTTCGTTACTCTGGACAAGGGGAAGATTCTCTCTGCTCAAAGAGACGGCGCTGCGGCGGAGGAGAAGCTGTTGGAGTATCAGAGAGTCTGCATCAGTACGGAAGACGGCGGCATTGTTTCGCTTGATTGGCCAGCGAATTTGGACCTTAAGGAGGAGCGTGGGCTAGACACTACCATGATTCTTGTCCCTGGAACCCCTGAAGGAAGCATGGATGACGGCGTTCGCTCATTTGTACGCGACGCTTTGAGACGAGGAGTATTTCCTGTGGTGATGAACCCTAGGGGATGTGCTGGTTCGCCTCTCACTACAGCTCGGTGAGCTGCTCTCTTTTAACTAGCTTTTTTTGAATTTTGTTTGTAGTAGATACTCTGATTCATAGGCCATAATCGTCGCTTATAAATTCAATATTTTCTGTGCAACTTCTTGTCTTTGTCCGTTTTTGGTGTATTCGTCTATGTTAAGATTAATGTTGTGTTTTGGCTTTGATTCTGTAGGTTGTTTACAGCTGCTGACAGTGACGATATATCCACAACTGTGCAATTCTTAAACAAGGAAAGGCCATGGACGACATTAACGGGTGTTGGCTGGGGATATGGTGCAAATATGTTGACGAAGTACTTAGCAGAAGTTGGGGAGAGAACACCTCTGACAGCTGCTGTATGCATAGATAACCCCTTTGATCTTGAAGAGATCACACAAACATCTCCTTATCGTATTAAGTTGGATCGAAAGCTTACAAGTGGTTTAGTAGAGATACTGCGGACAAACAAGGTTGGATATTGCTTTTAATACACTACAAATACTTTTAAACTATCTTCATTTATGTACAAATATAGGTTGAGGTCTATTGATTGGGCTATGCAAATGGCTATCTTGCAGGAGCTTTTCCAAGGCAGGGCAAAAGCCTTTGATGTTGGAAAAGCTTTATCTTCAAAATCGGTCCGTGACTTTGAGAAAGCAATATCTATGGTGGCATATGGTTTCGAGAGTATAGACGATTTCTATTCCAGTTCTGCCACCAGGACTGTGATTGGGGAAGTAAAAGTTCCAGTACTCTTTATACAGGTGAATGTTCTGGTTATGAAGCTGTGGTTAATGTTAC
The DNA here is from genome assembly GCA_000411095.1 of Aethionema arabicum. NCBI lineage: Eukaryota > Viridiplantae > Streptophyta > Magnoliopsida > Brassicales > Brassicaceae > Aethionema > Aethionema arabicum. The sequence continues at coordinate 31,815 of KE153427.1, forward strand.
TTCTCTCTTTCCGACCAATACCTCTAACTGAGAGGTGCTTTGTTTTTGCCATATTTTTTAGTAGTATATTTCGACGCCATTAACGCTGCTTCTTTTTTAATACTATTACGTTATAGAACTAAAGGATACTGTGTGAGTTAAGGAATGTCTTGTCATGCACTGATCACGATTCTCTCTATTCTGTGATGGTCATTGCTTTTGTATTATTTGCATTGGTAAAAGATCTTGATTATCTATACTTCCTGTGAAAAGCGTTTCTAAAATGGAAAAAATATGTGCTTATTTCTTTCCCACACTCCTCACAAGTGGTACGTGATATCTTAAGTCAGGTTTCATTTGCATGTAAACTTCCTTATAGTCTAAAGTTGCTTACATTCTTCTACTGACGAAGTTGCTTATATTTGCTAGAATGGCGATGTAGTGCCACTTTATACAACACCACGTAGTTCCATAGCTGAAAATCCATTTACAAGCCTGCTTCAGTGCTCACTTTTGCCACATGGGATCGATGGGCGTACTGCTGCTTTGTCTTGGTGCCAGCACCTTGCAATTGAGGCAAGTTCTCTCTGCCCTCCTCTCTTCCTCTCTCTCTCTCTTACACAGATTTAGTCACACAAACACGCTTAAGTTTCTCATTTTAGACCAAAGTTTCTCAAATGCTGTGAAATGTACTTTAGAAATGAATTGCTGGCATTGGTGACCATTGGTCTTCATCTTGGTAGAAACTAGGTTCACTTCATCTAATTCAAGAATCAACTGATCAGGTCTGTTTAAAATTATTTCTAATGCCTGTTCTCAGGAGAAACCATCTTAAATCATTTCAATATTTTCTAGTAGATAATAGGCAAGCATAATTCTCTTGTTTTTTTTGGTTGACAGTCCTGTCACATTCACATTTGGTCTGAGAGATTGACTTTCTTATATTGGTAATTCAGTGGTTGACTGCAGTAGAGCTTGGGATACTGAAGGGTCGTCATCCACTTTTGAAAGACGTAGATGTAACTGTTAATCCTTCAAAAGGCTTGGTTCTTTCAGAGGCCCGAGTACCTGAAAAAAGTATCAGTGCCAAGAAGCTCTTACAGGTAGGCCGAGGAAAGACGGTGAATGGTTATCATGCGGATCCTTTCAAGGAAACACTTAAAGATAATGACATCGTCTCTGATTCTAGCTTGCGATCTGAAACAAGTTCAGAGAAGGATGTTAAAGTTAATAATGGATCTGATGGACCAGAAAGCATTGGAGTATCACCAAGCAGTCCTGTTGAAAATGAGTTAGTGGAAGAGGATATGTCCAATGTAGAAGAGAGTGAAAGAGGCCAATTGTTGCAGACTACAGAAGTGGTCATAAATATGCTCGATGTAACCATGCCTGGCACCCTGAAAGCTGATGACAAGAAGAAGGTAATGCCGGGCATGCCAAAAACAATAAGAAATGGTACAAGTTTTTCTGCTGTTGCTGCATTAATAATTGCTTGACAATTATTCAGTAAATGTCTAGGTTATGGACGCTGTTGGTCGAGGAGAGACAATTGTACAAGCTTTGCAAGATGTCGTGCCAGAAGAAGTTCGTGGGAAGCTTACAACAGCTGTTACTGGGATCTTGCAGTCACGTGGCACTAAGTTCAATTTTGAAAAGTTTAAGTTTCCTAGTGTATCATCAGGATTTAAGAAAACGGAAGAAGCAAAGAAGGAACCATCAAGTATAGGTCAAAAGGATTCTCCTTCTCCTGATCTGGTAAATAAGAGCGATAATTTAGTGAGTGACTCTGATAACACTACTGGTGGCTTGGACAATTCTTCCGAAGGAACAAAAGTAGAGAATTCCCCTTCTGAGGCTTCCCAGAAAAACAGTAACTCTGGAAAGTCCCAACCCACAGACAGTGATCAAAATGATAGTTCTGTCCCAACTAAGAAGGGTAATGATGAGCCAGGGATTAGTCTTGGAACTAACGAGTCATCTACCAATGAAAATACAAGTGCACCTGATGGTGAGAAGGCTTCAGAAGCAAAGGTTGACAGTACCAAGCAGGGACAGCCTGACACAATGGATGTAACTAGTGATGATGACAAAGTGGGTATAGCTCAGCAACAAAGAGAGGAGGAAACTAAAAAAACCGATGAGAAAGTAGCAGCAGCTGCTAGTGAAAAGCCCAGTGCAGCTGAAGGTCTAGAAAAGGTTTCAGATGCAAAGATCGATAATACCAACAAGGGGCAGCCTGTTGGCACTGAGAATATAGTTAGTGATGAGGAGAAAATAGACCAAGGTGCTGCAATAGCTCAGGTACAAAAAAAGGAGGAAGTTAATAGAAACGATGAGAAAGCAGAACAGTCTGCTGATGAGAGCAAGGTGGAATCTACCCGTGACGAAGGAGATGCTGGAAAATCTCCTACATCATCTTCTGAGTCACAGCCCCTGGAGAAGGGAGAAAATGATGATCAGAAGAAAGAAACCCAAGTTATGCAACCTGTACCTGACCAAGCTAAGCCAGTAATGCCTGAACCAAGTCAGGCCCAATTTAACGTGTCCCAAGCATTTGAGGCACTGACAGGGATGGATGATTCAACGCAGGTAGCTGTCAATAGCGTCTTCGGTGTGCTTGAAAATATGATTTCTCTGGATGACGAAACTAAGGAAGAAAACAAGGAAGAGAATAAGGAAGAAAATAAGGATGAAAACAAGGAAGCAAAAAAGGAAGAAAATAAGGAAGAAAATGAGGTAAGTGGGGAGAAGAAGGTCATGGATGAAAAGATACGGTCTGAGCAAACTCCCTACAAGAAAAAAGCAGAACACAATATGTCCTCTGGTAGATCACATGATCCAGTATCCAGTGTGCATGAAACTGGAGTAGGTTCTACTAATGATAAGCCAACTGGGTTGATGAATGAAGAACATTTGGTTGGAGATAAATCTGTGATTGCTAATTCTAACAGCCATCTACCAAAGGTTCTAGCTGAAGAAAATGCAGATCTTTTGGAGAAGTCTTCTCATGATGGATACCTTGGGGAGGATCTTTCAGAAGAGCATCTTGCAAAACAGTTAGACATAGATACAACCACCGCTCTCATGCTTGACTATCATCCAGAAGAAGGTAAATGGAAGCTCCTTGATCAACAATCCGAACACGAGGGGGAGCTTGCTGACAATGAAGCAGCTAGCAGAGATATCCAGGGAAATGTTCAGGCTCATTCATCTAGTGCAAGCAATGAAGAGAACATCATTGAGCCTTCATATGTAATACTGGACAATGAACAAGATGCGGCACTCTCTGAAAAACATGATGTAGTGGACGACCAAAATGGCAGTCTTCACAAGTTAGATAAAGAATCCAAGGAATTAGAGCACCTCATCAAAGTTATTGTATCAGACACTTTGAATGTGGAAGTTCAACGCAGGATGAGTTCATCTGGTATGAGACAAATTAAGTCTCAACTTAGTCGAGATATTAAAATGGTGGCAGATGCACTTTCTTCTACTGTTGTTTATGCTGAGCCAAGTTGGACTTTCAAAAGTAAAACAAATACCAGCATTTTTGCTGGAAAAGTAGGTCAACTTCGTGGGGACGCTATCATCAAAGCTATCTCATCTGCCGTTCAGGAGGCACATTTTCTCAGACAAGTCTTGCCTGTTGGTGTTGTTGTTGGTTCTGTTTTAGCTGCTCTGAGAAAATATTTTGATTTATCTATAACAACGGACGTTGGTAAGAAAGATATTGTGGAGGGGAAAATACAAAAATACAAGAATAATGGTGCAGTGCAGAGTGGTGTGGCTAACAAAATGACCCAAAAGACCAAACCGAACAAGTCCGGAATAGGAGAAATGATGGAATCTGGCTTGCAAAGTGTTAGCAACGAAGGTGTCATGGTTGGTGCTGTAACAGCTGCTTTAGGAGCATCTGCTATGCTTGTTCAGGACAACGTATGTTTAGCTTACTCAGTCATATATATATATATATATTATAAGAAAACATGTTCGTCCTTTGTAATTAGTGCATGTTGCACAGGGAGGTGGCATAATGGAAAATTCGATGAAGAAAGGAAGTCAACAAATAGGATCAGACAAAATTGAACAGAGCACTATGGTAGCAAGTTTTGCTGAGAAAGCCATGTCCATAGCTGGTCCTGCAGTTCCAACAAAGGGAAGTGGTGAAGTGGATCAAGAAAGGTATTGAAAATTTAGACATATCAATTTCTCTACATTAGTGTCATTCGTTTCTAGCGGATCTGAAACCCTTTAGTTTTTTTATGTGAATAGGATTGTGGCAATGTTGGCAGATTTGGGTCAGAGGGGTGGCATACTGAAGCTAGTTGGAAAACTTGCCCTGCTTTGGGGTGGCCTTCGGGGTGCTATGAGTCTAACTGATAAGCTAATCCAATTTCTGCATATAGATGAATGGCCCTTACTGAAGAGGTAAGCTGCTTTCCTCTCTGAGCATCTATATTGATTAATTCCACTATGTCACTGCTCATATTAGTGGCGTATAAGTAAGCTCCTCTCAACTTCTTTAAAGCCAAAAAATTAGTCCAGTCTTCATATGCTTTTTCTCATCAAGTTGATGCTCATATTTGCATTTCTGTTGGTGCTTACATCAACGTTGGCAACAAGTTTTTCCTTAAAATTGTTTTTTTTTTTGTGATTTAAATGCTCTAAATGATTAATCTTTAAACTATAAGAAAAATACGTCTTATTCTGCACTACATGTTTGTGAGTAATTTCCTTGTTTTTGATATGGTCGATTCTGTTATGCAAACGATCATGTTATAGATCACTCTTTAGCATTTTAGAACCAGAAATAGGTCCTCTTCATATTAGCTATTGCTAATGATTATATCCTCGTTTTTTCGGTTTGTTTAGGGCTGTGGGGTTTATTGGAATGGTGCTCCTTTTATGGTCACCGGTGGTGATTCCATTGCTTCCAACACTTGTTCAGAGCTGGTCCACAAGCAGTCCCTCAAAAATGGCAGAACTAGCTAGCGTAGTTGGTCTCTATGTTGCTGTTTTCATTCTTATTATGCTGTGGGGAAAGAGAGTACGGAAGTATGAAAATCCATTCAGGCAATATGGGCTTGATTTCAAGGCATCAACCAAAGAGAAGGTATTACCTTAAATGAAACTTTGAGTTTATACTGCCAGAATGGGGCCCACCAGAATGATTTTAATGTTTTGTGCACTGCTGGGTAAAAGCTTCTTGATCGTAATAATTCCTTAAGCCACTAGCTCTGGCCGTAGTCATATTTTCTGAATTTGACTACGGTCAGAGAGCAAAAGTAGGCTAAAACAGGGGTTTTTGATTCCGCAGTTGTGTTTTCAGCAAATAGACCTGGCTTATTTGTGATTTTCGTGTTCCCTTAACTTTTCATGTTCTCCTTTCTACTCTTTCCTAGATTCATGCCATTAAAACAATACAAATGATACTGTAAGTTCATTTCTTGCAGATACAAGAGTTTTTGAAGTGCTTAGCAGGGGGCGCTACAGTTGTGCTGTTGATACAGTCCATAAATGCAGTATTAGGAGCTGCGGTTCTCTCTTGGCCTCCGTATCTTCTGCAACCGTTTGCCACCATAGAATTGCTTAAGGGATACGGACAACTGCTTCTGCTGATACTTAGGGGATTTGCCACTGCAACATTTGTTGTGCTTGTGGAAGAGTTGCTCTTCAGATCATGGATGCCTAACGAGATTGCTATTGATCTGGGCTACCATCAGAGCATTATCATTTCAGGACTAGTATATGCCTTATTCCAGAGGTATTTTGCTGCCTTTTTTTATTGAGTACTTTATTGTTAAGAGCTGCCTATATGCATTATAACCTATAAGGTTTAGTGATATTGATGTTCTCCTGATTTCCTTATAGCTTAAATCCATTTCGGTGTATCACTCTGAACTCTTTCGAAATCCGATATAATTGTTTTTGATTTCTTGTTGAATTTCAGATCCGTGAGAGCAATTCCAGGGTTGTGGCTTCTATCGTTTGCGCTCACAGGGGCTTATCAAAGAAGCCAAGGAAATTTAATTGTTCCAATTGGATTGCGAACAGGAATGATAGCAACGAGCTTTGTTCTACAGACAGGTGGATTCATCACCTACAACCCCAGTTCCCCAATGTGGATTGCAGGGACTCGGCCATTACAGCCTTTTAGCGGAGTGGTTGGTCTTGTGGTCGCTTTGACGATGGCATTCATTCTTTATCCATTACGTTCTCCAGAGAACAAGTTGCAGAAAACTAATTAAGAGGAAGAAGCCAAAGAAAAAGAACGGCATTTTTGTTTCAAGTTTTTCTCACTCTCTGCGATGTACAGAGAAGGATACAAAAAGACAAATTGAAAAGAAGAGGAGAAGGGGAGGGCTTGGAGAGGTACACAATTCTGACACTTGTAAGTAGGATGTCTAAAACCCCTTTGTACATCTTTTGTAAACATCGTTACAGTGTATATATAATATATAAAATCTGTATTTGATCTTCCGGGTTTCGCAAAGCTCAGCTGTCGGTCGTGTTATCAAGGCAGAGATGCCAGCTTGAACTCATAGATATCAGATTAGTTTTCATACCAGATGGTAGGATCATAAGTCTGCCTTTGTGTAAGAGCATAAGGAAGAGTTGGTGTTGTTGCATGAGTTTTCTACGATCAAAGTAGGCAAGGTGGAAGTGCAGGGCAGTGAAGATTGTACTCAGAGAGTAATCTTCCATAACTTCAGATTGGGGTAAGTCTTCGCAACCTTCTTTCTCTCTGTCTAAACGAACTTTCATACTCGAAAACCACCGTTTTTTTTGGTATTCTTGTCCAGATGTTGCAGTTTCAGGAAAGATCTTCTACAGATTTATGCTGGCGTGTGAACAGAAAGTAAGAAAGATGTTAAAGTTTTATTGCCAGGCCAAAGTGAGGACTAGACTTATCTTTAACTGAATTTGCTAATTTCATGGTTTATGCAGCTGAGAAAATATGTAGAAGTGGAAGATGAATATCAAACTTTTATTGCAAATACAAGAAAAGCTCTGTCAACATCCAGAGTTCAAAAGCAATGCCAATTGCTGAGACAAATCAACAAAAGAAGAATACAGGAAGACATAAGTGGAATAATAAGAAGCCGTTGAGATGAAATCACTCTACTATGATCCAATCAAGTGAAAGCGATCTTTTATTGAATATACTGAAAACCACTTCTTCAAACTCTTGTTTCATTCCTCCTGAGCAAGAGGGACAGCTTGAGCCTACAAGGCATAAATGGACAAACAGGCATTAGCAGTAGCATTAAAAGGGTTAAATAAAGCGTGATCAGATGAAAAAGTGCGTACCAGTGGACGGTACTTCAATGCGAAGAACATCTCAAGGTACCGACGGCTCTCAAGACGGTCAAGATTTGAGACATGCTTCCAGAAGCCATAGACACCAGTCAATGTCAGGAGCCTTTGTGAGTAGATTTGCCAGGTATATCTACAAACCCACCAGATGATGGATCAAAAAATTTGAACTTTCTGATAATAATTTGGGGAATTTGGATTATACTCAAGACCTGGGATTTAGATATACTTACTTCTCCTGGATCCTCTGAAGTCCTCCCATTGATATTTGGTCCCAATGAGATGGGTCCTGCTTACACTTAGTGAAAAAATCAGCAAGCATGTCAGCTGCCTGGTCACCATGGTAGGGATCAATGTGGAAACCTGATTTCCCGTGAACAATGATCTCAGCAGGACCACCGTTGCAAGTGGCAAAAGTCGGCAAGCCACAAGTCATGGCTTCAACAACAGTCAACCCAAAGGCTTCATACAGAGCAGGCTGCACAAATGCACCCTTGGTGTCACATATGTAACGGTAAAGTTCACCGTTTCTTACTCTGTTCATCTGGGAAGAGATCCATCGGAACTGGCCGTTAAGTTTATATGTCTCGATCAGATCGTACATTTTCTTCATCTCAGCCTTCTCTTCATTATCCTGCGACTCTTTTCTCCTGTCTCCACCTACAACAACGAGGTTGACCAGTTCACGTAGGCGAGTGTTCTTCCCATACCACTCAACAAGACCGCTTAAGTTCTTAACACGGTCAAGCCTAGCCATGGTGAAGATGATTGGCTTATTCTTGTCCTTGATCACACATCTGTTTCAGATAAGGCAAAAAGGTTAGTTTTTTCATAACCTTTAATGCATTAAAGATCATCAATAACTTACAAGTGCTCTTCATTCTCAATATCACTGTAGAGGAGTTCTTCGATCTCTTGATGGAACGATGTTAATCTACGGTTCTCCTCCGTGTAAGAGAAGTAGACACTCAGATCCGCACCAGGAGAGACAATGTTGAACTTGGGATCAAACACATCAATACCATGAACCACACGATAAAGCCCAGGAAGTGTAAAGGCTGTGTGGCTCTCATACTGACCAACAGTGTCCTTGCTGCAAAAAAAAAAGACCGGAAAGGTAACTTAAGATCGGTTTCATGTAAGTTTTAGCAAATTCTTGTTTTCTTGATTCTGACCAAGTGATCTCTCTTTACCTTCCAGCAATTTCTTGGAAAGTACTAGTGATGATGAAATCTGTGTGGTTCATGGCGATAAGATCAGCTGTGAACTGGCAAGAGAAGTGATATTTCTCGTCGAGCTTCTTCCAGTAGATATCAGAATCTGGATACTTCGTCTTCTCCAAAGCATGAGCAATGGTACACTGAACAATGGTACAAGATAATTTAGCTTCAAAGCAAGATTACATTCACTGTGAATTGAAACAAGAGTCTAACCTGAGTGACACCAAGTTTGTGCGCTAACAAGGAGGCAACAAGGTTGCCATCACTGTAGTTTCCAATGATAAGGTCGGGTTTGCCCTGCAACTCTTTCGAGATCTCGGTCGCCACATCCTGGTTAAAGCAAGCAACATTCACATTTTAGTCAAGAAGGGTCATCAAAATGACATGTTTTGCTGAAAGAGAAAGGAGGAGGCTTCACTTTACCTCAGTGTAAGTCTCTAGATAAGGCCAGACCTCGAACCTTGAGATCCATTTGCGTACTATACCCTTCTCTGTTCTGAAAGGTACCCGGAGAATATCACAATACTGAGTTCCGTACACTTTCTCTAGACGCTGACCACATGTGGTTCCTGTTGCATCAGGAAGCAGCCGAGTAATCTGTAAAACCAGACACAAAACATAGAGGGATATGGATTCAGACATCATCTACACATACAAGACTTAAAGCAGCATAAATTGTTCTTACAATGAGGATTCGTGGTGTGATGTTCAGTCCTTGTTGCTTAATACGTTGGAGCATCTCTGTTTCTAGCGCACGAACTTGATCCAGAATGTAAACAACCTGCAACATTACAAGTTTCCAAGAAAGAGATGATAAGAATTCTGCAAAAGTGCTTCGTTAATGGCGAAAAAGGGATTGTTCTTACCTGACCACCAGTGTCAGGGTAACCAAGAACATTATCCTGAGCAAAGTAACCATGAGGAGAGAGAATCACAACATTAAACACCATTGGGATTCTTCCAAGAAAATTCTCAAGTGTACAAGGATCAGGCGCCTCAAGAAGGTCAAGAAGAAGACGGATCATATCTAGAACACGCTCCGCAGTGTCTCCCCAGCCTCTCTCCAGACCAATCTCCTGAAACTTATGCTCAAACTCTTCATACAAAGTCTCCGGCTTCATCTCCATCAGATGCTCCTCTGCTTTCCTCAAAACATGTTGCAGTGTGTTGAGATTCTGGATCCTGTCGTTAAGCATCAAGTCTTTGCCCTTATGGCAATGGACACGGAGGAACTTGAGCAAAGGGTGTAAGCTCTCCTTGTCATGGAAAAGCTTAGCCGAGAGATGGCGGTTGAGGAATTCAACTCCGTCTCCAATGTACTTAGAGAGCGTGGGGCGAGGGAAGCTCGCGTTGAATGGCTCGAAGTCAAGCTCAAGTGTGAAGTTACCGTTCTTACTGTAACCACAAGCAAGATACTGTTTTGAGTACTATAAACAAAGAAACAGAAGAAAGAAGTGAAAGTGTTGAAACAAACTTACGTTCCATCAACGAGCTCTTCCTTAAAGTGAAGATACTCAGAAGCTTGAAGCTCCTCAACGACAAGAGCATGGAGATTACTGAGTCTTATATACTCCCAAACTCCAGGTCTTGGTCTTACAGCTAAAATAACCCAAGGAGACAACACAATTGCTTCTTGTGTTGATTTTAGGACTTGAAAAAAGGTACCATTTTCAAGTTTTTTCTGAATATCTTTAGGCATAGCTTCAAATTCAGCAATAATTTGATGGTGTTGCAGAATACCTTTCCCTTTGGCTTCAAGCCTGAAGAAAATCAAGTAAAGGTTGTAAAATTACAGTCTTTAAAGGAAGAAACTTGATTGAAATTGGTTTGAATTTAGATACCTGGAGAGAAAGGTAAGGACTTCGTTTCTTTGAGTAACTAGCGTTTCATCTAAACGCTCACGATGGCTGTAAACGCGCGTTAGGACACGTTCTGCGTTTGACATTGTTGTAGCTACAACAAAGATTGAAGAAAAGTTATAAGAGAGAGACAATGGCTTGAAATGCTCTTTTTATATAGAGAAAATTTTATCAAAAGGTAAAAAAAAAATTTCTAGTATAGTGTTTATAGTCTATAGGTTTTGAAATGACAGCAACTTTGGGTAAGAACTAGAAAAGGTTAGACAAAGATTACACAAGTTTATTTTTTGTTTTTTTTATTTTTGAACCGACACAGCGACACTAAAGAGTGATCTGTTTTTATAAAATATTGAAAGAATAAGGTTATTTTTAATTAAAATTAATTGATTTATATAGAGTTTTAAATAAGTGAATCTACTATCCATTTCAAAGCAGTGGCCAGTGGCTGTTCTTCCTTAAAGAAAAACTAAAATGCTTAAGAGTATTTTCAAGAAAAATATAAAATAGAATTAAAGAAATTCGTCGAATTTTCTTCCTTGCCACACAAATATTAAAAGAAAAACAAATATATAATGTTTTTCATAACTGGAAAATTCTCTGAGAAAATATTCTTGTTAAAATTAAAATAATATGCGAAGAAACTGGTTGTGACTTGTGTGGAAGACTTTGGTTTTATTTTGACTTAAAATATTTCAAATATAGTTATCTTGAAATAATGGAGCTTCTAGAAAATAAACCAATACATGTTTGTATCTCATATAAATTTATTATTTCCGTAGTTTTAAAAATAGTTTAGTGAAAAAAAATTCTTTGAAAATATGTATTTATTTATCAATATAATTATAGATATTATTTTAAAGCAGCAAAAACTTGTATAATGTTGAGAACTAAATAAATTTAATGAAACTTAAAAAAAATATATATAAAAACATATATATAATGTAAAAAAAACACATTAAAAGTTAGTTGTTTACTGGGATCAAATCAAAGTAAACATTTTCTCTAATCAAAATTAAAAATGTGAAAATTAAAAAGTAAGATAATATATGGAAGAACAGAAACCTGCAGTAGAGAGGATTTGAGGTGAATTGTTGATTTGATTTTAGTGATTTCAAGAGATTTGGGGCTTTTTATAAAGAATTAAAAGTTGAAGCAATGTTTGGTAAAGCTGATGAGATGATAAGAACGATGAAATTACTGTTAAATACTGATTAAATTTAATGTTTATTTTTGTTTCTTTGTGTTTACGTTTATTTGATTGCGCTCCAAACCAGAAAACTGTGGGCATTTTAGGAAACCAGAATATTAATTTGACAAAGTTAAAGATTACAGTAGATTACATGTATCAATATACAATTAATTATTTATTTATAGGGTCCTTGGTCAACAAGAAATATTTATTTTAAACATATAATAAATTTTTAATCATACTAGTTTATAGAAAAAACAAATTTAAGCTATAAAAAAAATTAATTATAATGTAGAATTTTGAACGTAAATTGTTTTAATCATACTAGTTTATAGAAAAAACAAATTTAAGCTATAAAAAAAATTAATTATAATGTAGAATTTTGAACGTAAATTGTTTTATGAAAAGATTAGTTTTTTTAACGTTAATAAAAAAGATTAGTTTGACTTATATTAGAAGAATTGATGAAAACCGGAGTTAACCGGTTTCGGATTAGTTTCCGGTATTGGTTAAACCAATAACGGATTCAAAAACAGAATTACTCTGTTTTTGCTCAACGATATAAAAGCTTCGGAGATGAGAAAGTTCAGCTCGTGATTTTCTTTAGCAGATTTCTTCCTTCTTGAATCTGTAACTCAACTTCTTCTTCCTTCCTTTGAATTCTTTTCTTCAAATCTTGTAACATGGTATCAGAGCAGAGGATGCATAACTTCCTCTTCTCCTTCAATTCCGCTTAATCTTTCTCAAGTCTTGCTTCAATGGTGACTACACGGCGAGCACTTCGCAAGGTTGCAGTCGCGAAGCCGACGAAATCTCGAACTCCGACGATCGTCGATGGTACTGGTTCATCCGGCGTGAATCACGGCGGAAATTCGACTCCAATCACAACTTCTGGTCCTGAAGTTCCACCGGTATTCTCTTTCCCGACTCTAACGGATAATGCTCATTCTCCATATTTCTTGCACAGTGGAGACAATCCTGGGGTAAGTATCATCTCAACGGTTCTTGATGGAACCAATTATGGTATCTGGCACGCAGCTATGACTACGAGTCTTGAAGCCAAGAACAAACTGGCATTCGTAGATGGCTCTCTTCCCAGACCAAATCCACAGCATCCAATGTACTCTTCTTGGTGTCAATGCAATAGTATGATCAAGGCTTGGCTACATAATGTTGTTTCACCTCAGATTTACAACACCATTGTCTATGTTAAAGATGCTGCAGCGATTTGGAAGGACTTAAGAACTCGATTTCATGTGGTCAATTTACCTCGTACGTTTCAGTTGCTACAGCAAATTAATGATCTGAAACAAGGATCTATGGATTTAGCTACATACTACACTACGCTTCGAACTTTATGGGATCAGCTAGAGAACAATGAAGACTGTGGGCTCTGTTCTTGGTGTTCTTGTGGTAAAGTTGAAGCATTCAAAGGTAAAGAGTCACATGTCAAGATGTTCAAGTTTCTTGTAGGACTTAATGATTCTTTCTCGGTCATAAGAAGCCAGATCATAATGATGAAGCCTGTTCCTACTCTGTCAGAGATCTACAACATTCTTGATCAAGATATGAGTCAGAGACAGATAACTTCATCACAGGTGAATCATCCTACATCCACATTCCATGTCTCTGAGGTACCAGATTCCTCTGTGATTGCACAGACCAGTCATCAAGGAACTCGAAAACCTCGTCCTACATGTACTCATTGTGGTAAATTGGGTCATGTAGCTGACAAATGTTATGCTTTACATGGATATCCTCCTGGCTGGCAGCCAAAAGGCAAGACTCACAACAAGTCTTCAGAACCAGTCACTGCTCAGATCTCTGCTCCAACTCAAGGACCAGTTTTTAAGCCAGAACAACTTTCCAAATCCCAGATGGAGGACGTCGTTGCTTACTTTGGTTCTCACTTTCCAGGAGTTCAGAATCATCCACTGATCAGTTCTGTTGACATCAACAATGGTACACAATTTCTTCCTTTTATGTCTTGTTTTGCTGGTACACTTACTGAGTCCAAGAAGTCATCATCAAGTCAGTCTTGGATCATAGATAGTGGTGCTACTCACCATGTGTCATATGATAGGTCTATGTTCACTGATCTGGTTCTTAAACATAACTCCTATGTTACTCTCCCAACTGGAAATATGATTAAGATCCTTGGAAGTGGTTCAATTCCTCTAACTTCAGAGATAGTTTTGCATAATGTTCTGTATATCCCTGAATTCAGAATGAATTTACTTAGTGTCAGTAAACTAACTCAGAATTTGGATGTCAAGATGATTTTTGATTCAGACTGCTGCACTATTCAGGGGCTTACCAAGGAGCTGATGACTGGCAAGGGTAAACGAGATGGGAATTTGTACATAATGGAGATGGAACGGAGCCAAACTCAATCACCAGATTCTCCTAAGATCAATGTCACCATAGATTCAAAAAACTTGGCATAATCGTCTAGGCCATCCTTCTATATCAAGAATGCAGTTGATTTCTGATGTACTAGGCTTATCAAAACTGAGAAATAATAAAGATTGCCTATACTATGACGTCTGTCCTCTTGCAAAGCAAAAGCACCTCCCATTTTCATCTCAGAATAATGTATCTCAGTCTATTTTTGATCTGCTGCATATTGATACATGGGGTCCGTTTTCAGTTCAAACTTCTGAAGGTCACAGATACTTCTTAACAATAGTAGATGATAAATCAAGAGCCACATGGATTTACTTGCTTAAAAACAAGAATGATGTTCTGCAAATATTTCCCCAGTTAATAGAGCACATTGAAACACAATTTGGTACTAAGGTTAAGAGTGTCCGTTCTGACAATGCACCAGAACTCAGCTTCACCAAACTGTTCTCTGAAAAAGGCATTACAGCCTATCATTCTTGTCCAGAGACCCCACAGCAAAATTCTGTAGTAGAAAGAAAACACCAGCATATTCTGAATGTTGCAAGAGCTCTTATGTTCCAAGCTAACATTCCTTTGATTCTTTGGGGAGATTGTGTCATGACTGCAGTCTTTCTAATTAACAGATTACCAGCTCCTCTTCTGGCAAATAAAAGTCCTTTTGAAGTATTGTGGAATAAACAACCAGACTACACACTTCTGAAAGTATTTGGTTGCCTTTGTTTCTCCTCCACATCTCCACAAGGGAGACACAAATTTGATCCCAGAGCTAGAAAGTGTGTCTTTTTGGGTTATCCAGCAGGTTTTAAAGGTTACAAGATCATGGATATTGAAACTGGCCAAATCTCCATTTCCAGAAACGTTATATTTCATGAAGATATCTTCCCTTTTGCCTTAACTACACCAAAAGAACCCATTTCTGATCAATCCAGACCTTCTAGTTCAACTGATCCCAGCTCCAGTAACAATTCTGTACCCTGCATCATTAAGAGAACGCCCAGACCTCCTGCTCATTTGATGGACTATTACTGTGATAGCTCCTCTAATGGTGTGACTTATCCTATGTCTAAAATCATCTCTTACTCCAGATTGTCTGGTTCTTACAAGAACTTTATTTGCAATCTCAACAAATACCCTGAACCAAGTTCCTTCACCAATGCCAAAATGCTTCCTGAATGGTGTACTGCAATGCAATCAGAATTGTAGGCTCTTGAGGCTAATGGTACATGGAGTATTTGCTCTCTTCCTGAAAATAAGAAGGCAGTAGGCTGTAGATGGGTGTACAAGGTGAAGCTGCACTCTGATGGAAGTCTTGAGAGATACAAAGCAAGACTCGTGGCCAAAGGCTACACTCAGCTAGAAGGAGTTGATTATAATGACACCTTTTCACCTGTAGCTAAGATGACAACAGTCAAAGCTATTCTGGCAGTTGCTGCAGCAAGAAACTGGAATCTAACTCAGCTTGATATTTCTAATGCTTTCTTAAATGGTGATTTGCAGGAGGAAATCTATATGCAATTACCACCTGGATATGTACCAGCTGAGGGGGAACTTCCT